>LPNX010056527.1:5235-64793 GCA_001517045.1 Pseudotsuga menziesii | reverse complement strand
AGCGGGGGGGTCTAACAATGGGTGGGTGAGGAGTGGTGGGGTTTGGAGTAAGGAGAAGAGGAGAGAGAGATAAAGTGGGGTGGGGGGTGGTAATTGGGGGTAGGATATGAGGGGGTTCATGTGAGTGGGAGAGAGAGATAAGGGGGTTATGGGTTTGGGAAGGAGGAAGGATGTTAGAAACAAGAGGTGGTATAAGGGGAGATAGAGAGAGGGTGAGGGTAGGGTGTGGGAGATAGATATTGAGAGATATATAAGGGATAGATTGGAAAATAGTGTGAGGGAGAGAGAGTGTGTAGAGTGTGAGAGATAGATAGTGTTTAAAATCTTTAATTTTTACTAGGACCCATCCTCCAACATAGTCAAACAAGTTATAAGCATAGTTAATTTCACTTAACATGGACATTCACCCTTACATAGAAGGAAATCATATGAATCCCTCAATAAACCCAAGAAATCCAATAGTGTTGTCATGACAATGGAATTCATAGAAACAATATTACATCCTAACTTAGTGAAACAAAGAGATGGATGAGGTTTTTATATATATATATATATATAGAGAGAGAGAGAGAGAGAGAGAGTGTTAGGGGTTTGGTAAGTAGAAAGGTGGTTGAACATAAGGCAGGGGGTATAGGGAGATAGAGTTAGAGAGGGAGAATGGTGAGAAATGGGTACGGTGTGAGGGATAAATAGGGAGATATGAATAAGAGATATATATGGAAATGGTATGAGAGTGGGGTAGGATGTGAGAGATAGATAGTGTTTAACATTGGAGTTGAATATTATGAGGACGCACGATGCCACAATGTTAATGGGATTATATGAATTGTCAATTTCACTTATCACAAACATTCTCCCCTACATACAAGGAAATTAATCAAATGATATGAAAGAACCAAGAGATCTACTAGTTTGATCATGACGGTGGCATTCACCAAAACGATGTTATAAACTAACTCGATAGGAATATTATTAAAGGTCCCTAATGGTTGGAAAAGTGTACCATCAAAGGGCCTCTACTCATTTGTTGATGGATTAACAACAATGGGTAAGCCTTTATGTTTCCTTATCAATATTAAATATGGTTTCCTTCATTTATCTCACCCATTAACACATTAAAGGATATAATCTAGGAGATAAATCACATAACAAGATATATTAAAATATGAATTATTCTAAAGGATGTATCCAATTTCATCTTAGTTGAAAAAAATAGAAACTTGTGAATACACTAATTCCTTTAGTGGTTTAAAAAAGATATAGTTTTATGAATCCTCACATGCCTTTTTTGTAATTTAAAATTTTCAAGTTTGGGAAATATTTGGAGTCAAACAAATGAAATTTTTTGAATCTTAATGTGGATTTTAGGCAAGTAAAACCTTTTTATTAATAGAAAATATTTGATTCCATTTGCGCAATTTAAGAGGATTGAATTTTTCGAACATCCTAATGAAATTCAAGTGTGTTAAAAGGATAAAAAAATGAATGCATTAAATCCATTAATTAGCCTTAAAACAATCAAAGTTTGTGAAATCTTCAATGGATTTCAAGCATGTTAAATTGCCTTTTGATGGTGTTAAAAGTATCATATTTTGTGAATGTTGCAATGTGTTTTCAAGATGTTAATCACATAAAAGTTTGTGAAAGCCTTGATGCCTTTTTGGGGTCTTAAAAATATCAAATTTTGTGAAGGAATTTATTCATTTTGTGGTATTCCAAAGGTGGAATTTTGTGAAGGTGTTGATGCCATCAAAGCATGTATAAAAGATAAAAAAATTCAAAATATTTGAAGACTTTTTGGTAACCATAAAAGATAAAATATTACAAAGATTCCAAGGGATTTTGAATATGTCAAAAACTTTGAAAAACAATGGAATTTGTGAATACCTCAATTCCATTTTAGGGAATCTAAATGATCTATTTTCTCAAAGACATCAATTCCTTTTCATTGTAGTAGAAAGAATAAATATTTTGAAGGCCCTAATGCCTTTGGGGTACATTTTTTTTGTAATATTAGAAATTATATTAACTTAGAGAAATAAAATGTACTTAACATAACTATGAAAACTTTCAACAAAGTGAGACTTCATGTCAAAGATATGATAGTCCTTCAAAAACTAAAAATGTCAATGAATCATGTCTAACCATCAAATGATAACTAATCCCAAGAACTACTGCTAGGATTGACAATCAGTTTATCATATTTTTCCCCCACGAGCTGGGGGTTATTTCCAATGGAAACCAAAATTAAAGAGACTCCAACCAAACTTTAAAAAACTATTATATCAAATAGACTAGAAAAAGCCTAAATCATCATCAGAGATAGTAATATAAGAAATACCAACACCTATATTTTTTTTCTTGGCATTCCTCTTGACATCCTTCAAGCATCGATAGAACACTAATTACATGGAAAAGGGGTGTCTTGGAGGTGGTTGACTAAAAAATTTCCCCATAAACTTCTTGACTAGGGAATCAATCATAGCATTAACATGCTCATTTCCAATGACCTGATTGTAGGCAATTTGACTCATACCATATTCTAAACTTGCAAGGCAGGAAATCATAGGTGAATCTCGCATATACTCCTATGCTTTACCTTTCTGGATTTCTTCCAGAGATAGAATAAAGAGAGATTTCATGGACTTGAATTACCTCAAATTTTTGGTGTGCTACATTTCATGGGTTCGAGAAGACCCAAAATCATCAATAAGACCACAAAACTCTTCCATAAGCTCTTGGGAACTAATGCTCTAAATCTCCCTACGCAACCTCTTTTTCAAGAATTTAATATGCTTCTTAGCATGTTGACTAACTCTACTCACAAAGAAACCCTTTGAATTCTCCATTTCTTCAAGGGTTTGAGGCATATGTGTAAGGAACAAAAAATCCTTAATAATTTTTTTTAAAATAGGGTTCCCTCCTAAGTGTTGAAAGTACATCTTCAGGATTCATTCCCATGAGACTTGTTTTGTATCAATTCTGGAATCTATGTCGTATTAGGTTCATATCTTCTCTATGGAACGTATGTTATACTAAGTTCACTAACTTATGGTGTATTAATTTAAAGAGCTTATGTTGTATTAATCTAGGACCTTGTCCTATTCGGGAGAGATGTGTGTACTGGGATCTTATGTTGTATTAAGTCATGACCTTGTGTTGTATTAAGGTCGAAGACTTGTGTCGTATCAATTCAAATGATTCTCAAAGATGATACCCTATGAGATGGTTCTCCTTAATTGGAGATGGACATGTGTTGTATCAAGTCTGAAACTTATGTTGTATTAAGTTCAAGGTCTTGTGTTGTATCAAGACCACATGACTTATGCTGTATTAAGTCTCGAGGATATACTATGTGATGTATGGCTAGTCATGGTCATCAGGTGCTACAAGTCTCCTTTAGGGATTAGCTACCCCTAGAGTGATTTAATTTAGCATATGCCTATATGATCCGGGGTAATACAAATGATCATAGGTTCGAAACAATTCTTATGAGTATGATATGATAAGGATGAGTAATTAATTAAACACTCATGGGACATACATAATTAATTAATGATAAATGAGATGAGCACAGAGATAGAGTAAAATTCAAATTGCCTATGTCAGACCTCCAATGAACTCGAATTGAAAATACATTAGTTATGTCTAAATTGTGGAAAACAAGTTTTAGTTAATTAAGAAATATACTCCTTGATTTATGCAAAGTGGTTGTTGAATATGAAACTGATGGTGAAGCACTGATTGTTTAGTTACATTCAGTATTGTTCAGTTACATTCACTTTTGTTTAGTTACATACATATATGTTTAGTTACATTCAGTTACATGCATTTGCATTCAATTAAATTCAGTTCAATCAATTAACACTCAGCCAAAGGAAGTTAACAGACATGAATTAATGGAGGGAACATATATTCAATGTGGAAGATAATTATAAGGTGACGACTTGGCACCAATTCAAGGAAGGCACAAAAGGTTAATGTGTATATAGTTCCCAGAGTGCACACAGTGTATACAGTGTTCATAATGCCTAAAGGCATGCAACCATTCGCTACCTCCCATTGTATGACTGAATAAGCTTGTTATTAAAGTTTTATGCATTTGGAAAGGTTGAGACACTATTCTAAGTGATTTATATTCTCTAGTGCTACTTAGATATCTATTTTCAAGCAATCTGCAAGTGTTCTAAAATCATTCTCTGCAATTATCTATCATAATCAAAGGATTGTTTATTGGGTTTTTCATCCTCTGGTTTTGGAGGGTTTTCCCAGGGTACATCATGTGTCTTATGGATTGAATAATTTGTGTGATTGAATTATGTATGAGATCTACATGCACTGGATTTGTTTATAAAAAGTTTTAAAGTTCAAGAATATTCATTATTTCTCAAACAACAACATGGTATTAGAGCAAGGGTGTGCAAGAGATTAGTTTTTCCCACGCAAACTAAATCCTACTTGATGTTGAAGAATTGAGAAAAATCTTGGAGACATGGCATCGATCTCCGTCCAACCAGAAGACCATCTTGAAGGTGATTCCAACTTGAACACCTGATAGGCAAGCACGTTAATAATTCTTGACGAGCATAATCTAGATGACTACATGACCTTGGTGACTGAGGAGTCTTTATCCAATGCAGGGTGAATTAAAGAGCATGTCAATATGCACCATTCTCGTCACTTTTCAGGAGACAAATTTTGTGGATATTTTTTAATCAATCCATGAGCAATCAAACAAATTGGTTGAAAACCCACTTCCCAAACGGGATGATTTAGCGTAATCGTGAGCATATTTCAAAAATTCGCAACTATTTGAGAGATACTGTTATGTATTTCAATATCAAATTCTCAGAATTTGTCACTATGGTCGTTTTCCCAAAGTGGATGAATTGATGGAACAACCCTAGGATCTATGGTTTAGATATTATCATTATTCAATGGATCTTGTGTATAATGAGAACCTCATAGAGTTGAGAACTCATCCGAAGCAGATGATGATTGTTGGAAGAATTTTTTCCTTGAAGAAGAGAATTCACTCTGGGTTGCATGGGATCCATTTTCTCAATGCAGAGATTTTCCACCTCACGCATGCACTAAAATTTGCAAAGAAATCAAGATCGAGGAACTCCAGTAATCTCTGCAATGAAGCAGAGATCAAGAGGGAGCATGCAAAATAATAAAATATAAGTACTTGAATTTTTATTATATGATATTGAGATCTATATGCTTTTGAATGTTTTCATTACAGTCATATAGAGATTCATATTCATGAGATTAGGAGTTGTGAGCATATATATTGAGTGTCTTTCATTTATTGGCAAATAAAAAAATTCACAAAGAGATGAACATAAATAATGCATGATTGTTTTATGAGATATGAATATAGACTTGCATGATTGTTTCATAAGATATGAATATAAAGCATGCATGATTGTTTCATAAGATATGAATATAAAGTTGCATGATTGATTCATGAGATATGCATGTTGGAACACATGATTGTTAATAAAGATATGAATATAGAGTTGTATGATTATTCATGAGATATGAATGTTGAAATGCATAATTGTTCATAAATATATGAATATAGAGCTGCATGACTATTCATGAGATATGAGTGTCGGGTTGCACGATTGTTCATAAAGATATGAATATAGAGCTACATAATTATTCATGATATATGAATGTGGTTGCATGATTATTTGATTATCATATGCTTTTATAAAATCAGATTTTGTTTTATTACAATCTGTATTCATGTGATTAGGAATGATGTTATGGTACAAACATGATTAAAAGAATATGTTACAATTTTTTTATTTATTGGTAAATAGAAAAGTCATGTTAAGAAGAATAAGGGGTTGCATAAATCTTCACGAGATCTAAATATAGGACTGATATAGAACTGCAAAACATTGCATGAAATGTGAATGGAGTTATGTCAAAACATTGATTTAGTGTGTACATAACTATATGAACCACTGCAAATACATTGAAGTATTCATGTGATTAAAATTCATGAGATATGGTTATAATGAAACATTGGTTAAAATGTTTTGCATGTTAGTGTGTGTTGTTTGTCACTTTATTGAAATGGATGGATTATGAAAGGTTGCTAATAACTTGATTGAATTTGTCTTGTAGGTAAAAACTATAGACCCTAACCTACAAGTAAAAATGACATGTATTGAATGAAGAGTAATTCTGATGGTTGATACTGGAAGAGAATGGGATGATGTGAAGCAAGAAGCTTCTTGTAACAGGTATGGAGTTTCCTATGTATTAAGAAGAAGTCATAATAGAATCTCTAATTATATTCTGAGATATGTAAAGACTCTTGAAGATAATTAAATTATCGTATTTACATCCATGTGTTAAGAATATATTCATATGTAAATGAGCATGAAGTCTCTATGATGGAGGACCCAGAGTATGATTCTCACATCTTGATGGTGAGAGGAGGTAGCTAGATTTTCTAGATCCTAAAGAACCAGTAAAATTTATTGATGTATCTTATTTTAAGAGGAGACCTGCGTGATGCTCATATTTAGAAGAAAGCTGATAAATGTATTAAAAATTCTTGTTATGATTCTTATGATTAGTGGTGTGGCAGTCACTAGACAAAGATTTTCCTCAGTTATCGAAACTATGCAATAAAAGATCCTGAAGAGTTTCAGGATGATGGACTATAAATCCATGGCCACACATATGAAGATAAACCTGAAAGTTTATAATTCTCATTTCATATTTAGAGGATCTCAAGTCAGTTGATATGTATTATGTCCCATGATATGTTATATGCTTTGTAGTATGTACATAGACATATACAAAGCATGTTTTGTAGTACCTACTTGGTACAAGTGTATGTGGGCTCATATATGTCTTATTCAGCGAAATATAGTTTCAATGATATATGAAATCTGACTAGTATAGTGATTGAGGAAATATCACATGTGTTTCTCTAGATAGAGCATGTTGAAGAGAAAAAAATATTTATGAGGTTTCTAGTCAGTTATATCTGAGACATGGTACATATCCACAAATGAGAAGCAATGTCATCATTCTTATTAAGCCTCTGTCCAGGACAAGTTTGGTATAGTACATAAAAACTCCTCTAGTTGAAGAGGGATTATTGATGTGTCTTCATAGGCGGAAGCATATAAAGTCCCCACCAGTTAGTTATGGTACATGACTCGGGAAATCAGGGGTTATGATACCTTGTGGAGAGAATCCACATGAGCAGAGACATGGTCAAAGTCTCAGAGACTATTGATACTCAAGAATAGTTATAGTATGGACTGTCATAGAACAATTAAACCTCTTGAAGAGGTAGTTGGGGTGCTACAGTATAAACAGAAGAATCACTGATAAAGTGATTAGGCCTTGAAGAATATCACATAGAATGGAAAGCTCACAAATATCTTCTCCATATAGAAGAAGATTCAATAAGTCAACAAATGCTGAAGAGTGAAAGAAAAGATGACGCTTTCTTTCTGCATGATATTACACATTTGTTGTATAATGTTGTATCTAATGGATTTAAAATCCATGGTTTCTAGTTTAGAGAAACTAAATTTTGGATTGGATCGAGATGATACTACTATGTGTAAGTAGTTGGTTGGTCTTTGAGCAAACCTGTTGTATTTCATGCTTACTGCTAAGCATATGTTTGAGTACCTTTGATGTGCATTAGAATAGGCTCTTTATTATATTTGATACATAACATGCCTATTATGTAATTGTGATATCCATCTATTGTTTTATCCTGAGATAAGCTATGTAAATCACAGCTAGTACTACAAAAGATAAGTGTATTGAAGCTAGTACTACAAAAATGATGTAAAATGCAGCTAGTACTACAAAATCTAAGTGTATTACGACTAGTACTACAGAAGCAAAATGTTTTTTTGCAAAAAATAATACATACTGAGGAGTAGTGCAGCTTGGGAAGCTACCTACTAGGGTGAACGACTTAATCCTACTGTTATTAGGTTGTGTCCAAGAAGTTGAGGGACCTTTTAGATGCAATCCTACTTTTTGGAAACACACTCATGATACATAAAACCACAAAGCACTCACATTATGTAATGCTTGGTTTGGTTAATCTCGAGCTTGACATGTCATATGACACATAGGTTAGGCTAGAAAAAACATGCACACATTTTATAGTTACAAAATGTGCACTCCTTTTATAGCTACAAAACGCGTACGTGTTATGGAAAAGCAAAACACACACACGTTATGGAGAAGCAAAACGTGCACACGTTTTGGAGAAGAAAAACACGCACGCATTTTAGAGAAGAAAACATGCACACATTATGTAGAACCATAAAAAATGGTTTTAGTGCATGGCTAGGGAAATGAATAAAAACAATAGTTTGCATCATCAAGACTTAAGACCTATAGTAATATTTTAGAATCATCAACAAAAACATCTCAAACAACTATGCCTAACCTCCCAAGAGCATATTTTTTCTTTGTGTGGTAATATGGACACCATTAGAAGGTTTTAAGAACTAAGTATGGGTGATAGTCCCTTGACCATGTGTTATACACTTGAATGGCACCTCTCTGTCCGAGTGCCGATATCCCTCATGTTGGCACACAAAAGGACATCTATGGATAGAGGTTTTCCCAAAACATTATAGATTGGCTTACTATATAATACATTCTTCCTCCATCCAACTGGTTCTTTGCCATTTTGCTATGTTAAGTTGTATTCGCGACTCTCCATATATTCAACTCACGCATCATTCGCGAGTGTCGGTTGATGCAAGTCGTGAATGGATGTATTCGCGGGTTTCTCTTATAGAAACACGTGAATCATTTGCGGGTTGTCCTTCTACATACCCACGAATATGTCCCTTGACATTTAAAAATAAAAACACGCGATAATATGAGATTAGTTAAGCCATTTACCTTAATCCTCTTAACTGTCTCAACCTCCTCAACCTTCGAAACTGCCTTATTTCCTCCATATAAATACAGGCCTTGGGGAGGGTGTTGGATATACACTGGGAGAGCAAAGTTATGCTGGTGGATTGTATACAGAAGTCTTTGGAGCAGTGGAACTCAGAATCCTTTGGTTGCAGAGGAGTCCTTGTCTCAGGCGTTGGGTTGTAATTTGAACTCTTTCCATTGTTGATAATAAAGAGAATCCTTCTTCCATATGTGTTTCATGTATCTTGGTTTGATAAATGTTTATGTTTCTGCATTTTATATATGATTTATCTAACCTACTTATATATATATGAATCATCTTGTATCTGGAAGATTGACTCTTGACAGGTGAAAGAGGAGCAACCTTGAAGACTTTAGAGAAGAAGCAAAGCGGAAGAGGACTAGCAAGGATCGACCTTCGTTAATTGAGTAAGTCTTTCTCATCCTCCTATTTCCTTTACTGCACTCTAGAGTCAATTGTCTACAAGTTGATTGAGTATGTTGGTAACCCCAGACCTATGGTTATTAGGTGTGTAATCATGTACAACAAAACTGGCGACTCCGCTGGGGAAGCCTAGACTGCTGTAGGTTTTTTCTGTCCCCCTGACCAGTCTTTGCTTGGAAGTCTATGTGTGATCTTTTATCCTGTTTCATACTTGCCTCAGTATTTGAAAGTCTTTGGGTTTTTCTTTGTTTTTGAGAAAAATTGTATACCCATTCGCGAGTTGTTCTTCTGAACAGTCACGAATACAAGTTTGCATTCGTGGGTTGCTAGACTGGACAGTCGCGGATCATCCGCGGGTTTCTCTTATAGACAGTCGTGAATATGCCTGGAAGTAGAGTTTTTTAAGTTAAAGTTTGCTTGTTCTTTTCTTTGTATAATCCATGTTTTCTAAGTGGATTTTCCTTACGAATGTTGGGTAGCTTGTCTAAATACCTTAGGTGATCACACTTTGTGCTTTTTCGAAAACCCTTGAGTCTTTTTTGCTTGGATTATTTACTGTTTGCATACTGAAGTATTTTGGCCTATTTGGGTTGTGGGTTAAGGTGTCTTTGTCCATATCAGTGATCAGGGTCTTGGGCTCTGTTTTTTCCAGTATGTCTTCTGACAGTGGCTGGTTGTCACTTTCCTTTGTAAGTCGACAGTGATTTTTGTCATTGTTTGCACCCAAGATAGGGTTCCTAGCCTTCCTTTGATTGGTGGCCTTTTGGTTCTGTCAGCCTGTTTGCTTCAATTTGATGCTTTTATACTGTTTATTTGATTCAAGTTTGCTCAAGTATAGTGCATTGTAGATGCATAGTAGAATTTTGAGTATTTTTAAAAGTGAAAAAAAAACATTGTTAAGCTTTTGCATTTTGTTTTGCATAAGTAGTGTTTATTTCAATTTAAAGATATTATCTCAAAAACTACAAAAAATATAGGCTTAGTTTCTTTCATCGTTGCTTTCAATTCATCAATATATATTTGCAAGAAAAGAAAAAGAAGTTTGCTTTTATAATGGTAATTTTGCTTTGAATACACCTTTATTTTCATTTATTTCTTGTTTGAGTCAAAACATCATAAAGTATACCACTCCATTTCCTCTTGAGTAAAGAACAGCCCTTTAAAATGAACGCATAAATTAAAATCTTCTAGTAAGTTTTGTTTTTTAGGGGCCTTTCACCTACTAGCTTAGGCTAGACTTGTGGGCTAGGAAGTGTAAACTTCCCACAAGTTATAAAACTCAAACGTAGTGGACCTTTCTTTAGGTAAATCCTTGACTTTATTGACTATATCTGGGAAGCTCCTCTCAAACGGGAGTTAAGCACTAGGCTGCGTGGAGGCTTGGACAGAGGAGATAACCCTCCGAATCCTTGTCAAAGCGTAACTCAGGACTTTTTCACATCTGGGGATTCTATCCTAGACAGAGTTTCGGGCTCAGCTACCCTACCCATGCGTACAAGTTCGGCTTGCGACTATCCCCCCAGACTGTTGATATTTCCAAGGTAGCCTTTAGTCTCTTGTCTTTTAGGGTTTATACCTAGGTAAACCGGAAGGTTATTTTTGGTTCACCTTGAACAAGCTTGGAAGGTAACCCTTGTTGAAAGTGTAGGAGGGCGGTGGGTGACTCCTCCGCTTGTGCCTAAGAACCACTTCAAGGACGCCAAGTAATCATTCATCAGCTTTCTTCGGGAAAGTATATCTTTTACCCTGTTTTGATTGCTTGAGACTTTAGGAATTTTATAGTGTATGCTCTGTGGTTTTACCTGTGTTTAGTTGGCCTTAGGGTGTGATTTGTCAAATTTCTAATTCTGGAGGACCAACCTGTTAGAAGGTCAAGAAGGTTGAGAAACCTTCCTCCTATCACCACATTGGAGCCTCCACCTTTACCCCAAAGGTGAAGATTAGACACAGACGATTCATTTGAACTTGTAGGAATAAGTGAAGTTCTTGGTGAACTAGAACTCATTGCTAACCGTTTTGATCTTGACACAGTTGAGATAGAAGAATTGTAGACTGACGAGTTTGCAAGAAATTTTAACTCCCCCTTGACTGATTTAAACGATCCTGTGATCGTCCAGGTTAGACCTTTTGATTCACCAGTGTTAGGTGTCCCTGTGGGTAGAGTCATGTCTTCTGCGGAAGAAAGTCCTTTTGTGTTCACCTCAACCCTTCCGGTTGAAGGGGTACTACCTCCCCCGGTAAGTGCCCCTAGATCTAGTTTGCCTTCTACACCTTTGACTCCAGCGAGCCGGGTGGTTCAACCACCAGTTCACTCAAACCTAGGAGGTACTTCTGGTGACATGGTTACTGGGATCCCCAGTATACCTACAATTCCTTCTTCCTTTCCCTATACTACCCAGAGTGGTCCGGTAGGATCCTCGGCATATGTCCAAGGATTTCCTTGGAATGGGGGGCACATTCCCCCATCCAATCCATACGTAGGTCCATCTCCTTCATATGTAGGAGTGCAGTTTGGGGGAAACACCTCTTATGGGAAAAGATTCCAAACCCCTATTTCGGTCCCATACACGAGCTCTCCCTTTTCGTTGTTTAGCGGAGGGATACCTGCTCCTGTCTTTCAGACCCATGCTTCTATGGGGACGGCCCGAACTTCTTACACTGCACCTCCCACACACAATCCTGTGGCTTACGGATGGAATCCGTTTCAAAGAAACCTTCCCACTTCACAACCGGTGGCTGGGGGCAACCCCACTTTTTCCCATGGGCATTCGGGGGCAGGTCCCTCTAATCCCCAAGCTGGCACATTTAGTGCCCCGGTTAGGCCCAAACTTCCATTCTTGGAAACTTTAAACTTGCCAGAATTGTCAAAATTGATGAATGACCCGGTGAGGCATGACCCCTTGTGGCCACCTGTTCCCACCAAATTGCCATCGGACATCCCTAAGTTCGAAGGTAAAGCTGGTGAAGATCCTGGGGCACATGCCACCACCTTCCATTTATGGTGTTCTTCAAATTCATTGAATGAAGATCCAGTGAGGTTGAGGCTATTCCAGAGGACCTTGACGGGTACTGCGGCAAATGGTACATCGAATTGCCTTCTACTGCTTTTAGTAGTTTCTGGGACTTGGCTAGTGCTTTTCTCAGCCACTTTCAGCTTTCGGTCCGATATGATTTTGGAACGGACTTGTTGTCTACTTTTAGAAAAAACAAGGCTACCCACATCTCGGATCATATCCAAGAGTGGAGGAGGTGAAAGAGCCTTATCAAAGCCACCATTCCTCCTGAGTTTCTATTAGAGTGGTTCCTTAAATCACTGTTACCATACATATCAAAGGATGTTTCCACATCAGGAGTAACGAATGAAGAAGAAGCCATACTCAGGGCCCAGCAGTTGGATTTGATTTATTCACAATCTGGGATCTTATATGAGATCATCCTTGAGGCACCGAGGCCTTTGCACAAGGCGGAGAAGCCTAAGCCTAGACCCCATGCCGATGGTGTGGTTGGGTCCGTTAACTCTCCCACTATAGAGTCTTTGACTAAACAACTTCACCAATTTTCTGTCAAACAGTCTATGGCGGAGGCAGCAAAGGCTTCCCCCTCTCCCCAAAATGCAAATGTCTTTGCAAAAACCTCTCAGAAGGGCAATCAGCAGCCCGGCGGGAAGAAAAAGAAAGGTAAGAAGGGAGAGGGAAACCAAAACAAGCCAAAGCCCATGAACAATGCTGATGGGGGAAAAAAAGAAAATAAGAAGGTCAAGTTCCCTTGTAAGTTGTGCCAAGAGGACCACCTTACTCACCTTTTTTCCCTTATGGATCAAGCCCAGAAGCTGCTTAAAGCTCAACAACCGACTGTCCTGAAGGATCCTTTTCCCCAAGGACAGAACTCTGCTTCAGCTTCTAACGTAGCAGGGGGCACTCAAACTGCCCCTAACCCAAATTATATCAACATGGTTTGATCTTCAACTTTGTTGCAGACCAGGAACAAAAAATATGAGAAAGAGACTCCTGAGAAGGGTAAAGCCGTAGGTGAAACTTCCAACCCTCTCACAAAAGAGAAACCTGTTCAAATAATGCCGAAGATACCGAAAGGTGTCTTTAAGAAGACCTTGCATAACCCTAATGCTAGGGCTGCTTCCAACTACTCCGTGGTTGAAGACTTAGCTCAAACCCCGTGTGCAATGTCAGCTTTGGAGGTGTTACAGAGTTGTCCCGCTCAGCGGGATGCCCTCTTAGCAGCTTTAGGCAGCATGGAATCTTCGAGTCTCACGACGAAATTTCATTTTTCTGATGTTAAAATTTGCCTTCCTTACCATGTATCCCTATCAATAGATGTCGTCCATGGTGGTAAGACCATTGGAAGAGCAGTTGTTGATGAGGGGGCCTCTACATGTGTTATGTCCTTGGCTTGTTGGAAAGCTCTTGGATCCCCAGAGCTGGTCCCATCAAACACTTTACTTACTTCTTTTGATGGAAGATCTTTCCGTCCGCATGGTATCCTGCCGGCTTTTGAGATTAAGTTGGCTGGCAAAGCAGTGTCTGTTGAAGTAGAAGTGATTGATGCTCCTTTGGAATACAATTTGCTTCTGGGAAGGAATTGGACTTATGCAATGTCCGCTGTTGCATCAGCCATTTTTCGTGTAGTGGTTTTTCCACATGAGGGCAAGTTGGTTACTATTGATAAACTTGATTTTACCCGAAAAGGTCATTTAGAGTCAAATGAGTCCGCTGTGCCATTGGTTGATTAGGTAAAACCTGCTGCACAGAGCTTGGGGGCTGGAATGTACACATCATTGATGGGAAAATTCGATCTTCCAGCCCTGGTAAATTACATTGGTTCTACTAGTGTGGGGAATTCCATCACTACAGTTGTCGATAGGACTGATCCTTGGGTCCTCCCAACTCCCCATGAACCGGAAGTGCCCTTATCAACAGTAGAGGTGGCTTATCAAGCTATCACTCAAGCTGTTGCTGATCCCATTCCAAATCCTCTAATAGTCTCGAATGATCTGGAAGAAGTCTATTTGCCTGCATGGGCGGAAAACTCTTCACATTCTATAGATTGCTTAGACACAGTTCTACCTTCCGATGAAGCTATTCTGGAAGCCATGAGTGGACGTGATAAGATTTGTGAGGATCTTCATCATCGATCCTATTTTCTTCCAGAACTGAGCAAGATAGAAAACCAAGAGTTTCGCGTGAGACTGTCAGAAGATGTTGATATACCTATCAACCCTTTGCCTAGGGAAGGAGTGTTTGCTGAGGGGAATATGGCAAAAATTTCTGCCACTATACCTATTAACATCTCTATGAACCCAGATGTCATGGAAAACATCTATATAGGTGCAAACTGCTCTCCTGGGGAGATTGCTATCTATACTGCCCTTTTTAAGGAATTCCACGATATCTTTTCCTGGTCATATGAGGAGATGCCAGGCATAGATCCATCTATTGTTAAACATGAAATCTAAACCTATATTGATGCCAATCCAGTTCGACAAAAATTAAGACCCGTGAACCCGTGTAAAGCGGCGGCTGTGAAGGCAGAAGTTGAAAAGCTGTTGAAAGCTGGTTTTATATATCCCATAGATTTGACTGAGTGGGTGTCCAACCCTGTTCCTATTGATAAAAAGCAAGGGACTATTCATGTTTGTACAGACTTTAGAGACCTCAATAAAGCCTGTCCTAAGGACAACTACCCCACACCATTTATTGACCAGATCATAGATGCATGTGCAGGAAGTGAGGTGTTTTCGTTTATGGATGGTTTATCCGGCTACAATCAAATCCAAATTAAACCGGAAGACCAACATAAAACTGCTTTCATTTTCCCTTGGGGTACATTTGCGTATAAGAAAATGCCCTTTGGATTGAAAAATGCTGGGGCAACCTTTCAACGGGCTATGAACTTTGCTTTTCATGACATTAAAGCCATTGTCAAACCATACCTGGATGATCTGCCCAGACATTCTCGCAAGAGGATCCAACATCCAGATCATTTAAGGTTGATCTTTGAAAGATGTAGATATTATAAAATTCGCTTGAATCCCCACAAGTGTGTTTTCTGCGTCGAGTCAGGAAGGTTACTCGGATTCATTGTCTATAGTAGAGGCATCCAGGTGGATCCTTTGAAAGTTGAGGCCATTGTAAATCTGCCTCCTCCTCGTTCTCTCAGGCAACTTCAAAGCCTGCAAGGAAAGTCTAACTTTCTTCAACGTTTTATCGTTAATTATGCCAAGATCACTAAAGGTTTCATGCGCTTGCTCAAACAAGACACTCCATTTGTATGGAATGAAACCGCACAACTTGCATTTGAGGCATTAAAAAAAGCTTTGCTGTCGGCACCTTTATTACGTCCACTAGATTATTTTAGGCATTTTATATTATATCTGGCCGCGTCGGAGTCGACCATTGGGGTAGTACTAGTCCAGGAGGACGATAAGCTCATTGAGCATGTCATTTATTATCTTAGCCGTGCTTTGGCCGGACCTGAGCTTAGATACTCCCACGTCGAGAAGTTAGCCTTAGCAGCTATTTATTCTATGCAGAGGTTACGTCACTACATTTTACTGAGGACCACCATGGTAGTGGCAGATGTAAATCTGTTCCAATATGTTTTATCCTGATGGATTGTTGGGGGAAAATTTAACAAATGGATAGTCATTCTCCAAGAGTTTGAATTGGATTTCCAGTCTGCTAAGTCTAAGAAGTCCTTAGTTTTTGCTGAGCTTATAGCAGAATTTCCCACTGAAGAAAATGTAGCGGTTGAGGATGACTCATTCCCAGATGAGCACATCTTCTTGATAGCCACCTCTGATCCTTGGTACGGAGATATTCTTATATATCTTCAGACTTTGAAGTATCCTGCCACTTCCTCTAGGGAGGAACGACGTAAGTTACGCCTTCATGCCAAGAACTACCTCATTATAGGAGATACATTATATCGACGAGGGGTAGATTCCGTCTTGCGTCACTGCCTTACTCATGAGGAAGCGGAGATTGTCCTAAATGATTCCCATAGCAGAGCATGTGGGGTTCATTTATCTGGGTTAGCAACGGCTCAGAAGATATTGTGTGTCGGTTATTTCTGGCCCACGATCTTTAAATATTGTGTGGAAGCAGTGAAGCGCTGTCATCCATGTTAGCTTTACACCAGGAAGATGCGGTCGCATCCTGCTCCGTTATTTCCCGTTGTCTCGGTAGGCCCCTTCATGAAATGGGGGATCGATTACGTGACATGCAACCAAGTATTGGCTGGGGGGAATAAATACATCATTGTCACTATTGACTATTTTATGAAATGGGCAGAGGCAATGCCTACTTTCAAAGACAATGGGGAAACAACAGCTTTCTTTGTTTTCAATCAAATTATTGCAAGGTTTGGTATTCCCAAAGTGATTGCCAATGACCATGGCAATCATTTTCAAAATAAAATGATGATGGAATTGAATACTATGCTTGGATTTAGACAAGAACATTCTTCTCCATACTATCCGCAAGCTAATGGTCAGGTTGAGGCTGTCAACAAAACTTTAAAAACTATCCTTAAACAGACAATTGATGCAACCCGTTCTAATTGGCACATCATGTTATATCCTGCTCTTTGGGCTTATAGAACTAATGTCAAGACTGCCATGGGATATTCCCCTTTCCAACTCATTCACGGGGCGGAAGCAGTTACTCCGATTGAATGCGAAATCCCGTCTTTGAAAATAGCCATTCATGTGTTACCTGATACGACTGAGCTTGAGGAACATCTAGTAAATTTAGAACACCTTGATGAACAACGTAGAGATGCGTTGACTGCTAATCAGGCTCATAAAAATAGGGTTAAATCTCAATATGATAAAATGGTCAAACCTAGGGTTTTCTCTGAGGGGGGACTTGTCTTGCTTTGGGACCAAGATAAAGAACCTCTCGGGGCAGGAAAATTCAAGGCTATGTGGTTATAAGGACCCTATGTCATGTTGAAGGTATTAAGTAAGGGCACATATGAATTATTTGATTATGGTGGGAATAAGCTGCCTGAGCCTAGAAATGGGCTCTACCTGAAGAAGTACTACGCTTAGGCTTAGCACTTTTTCTTGTATTTTAGTGTATGTATTTTTTATGTACATTAGGTTGTCAGTTTTTTTTTTATATTATCTGCTGGTTGTTGTAGATGTCTTCCGACATGTATATAGGTTTCGCTGATGGCACCAGCTGTCACACTTGTAACCTGGCTTCGGTAGCATGGGTTATCTATTCTCCCTCAGGACAGCTTGTTGCCGCAGGAGGCGCTTGTCTAGGTCCTGCTTCTAATAATGTTGCTGAGTATAGGGCTGTAATTGAGCTCCTATGGGATGCTTTGTCATGTGGCATCACCCAGCTTGAGGTCCGTTTGGATTCTCAGTTGGTAGTTTCCCAGCTCAATCGAGCTTATTAGGTACGAAATCCTATCTTATTACGCCAGTTCATGCAAATTCGTTTATTGGAAAGACATTTTGAGGTTATTACTTTCAATCATATTCCACGAAACCAAAATTCATTGACTGATGCATATGCTAATTACATTTTGGATTGGCATCTCACACACATTTCATAAAAATATACAGCAAACATATAAAGAACACTTGTAAATAAGCCGACAACCAACATCAATATATATATATATATATATATATATATATAGATAGATATAGATATAGATATATGTAACATATATGTCTATAGATAGGTCGAGTCTGATCCGTAGATCCCATCATATACAAAATGTACAAAAATGTGGATCATAGTCCATCAAAATGCCCTAGGTCTAAGCTGGACCGCCCTGGCCACTAGGACCACCTTTGGTCCCCATGATCTATATACATCATGGCTTCCTCTGCCTCCTCGGCTTCAGCAGCCTCCACCGCATCTCTATATACAAGCACTGCTCTCGCCACTCGTCTGAAAAGACGTCGCCAAATCGATGGAACCCCAACTACGAACTCCTGCATGGCTGCAGGGATATGCTCTATTCATATGGTTTGTACTCATTGGGTTAGCCTGGCTAGCTTTCCCTCTAGTACTCTGATCAGTCCCTGATCCTCACCCATGATAGGACTCATGAACATACGAGGGTGCCCTTCAGGGCGGACTAGTCCAATATCTGCATTTTGACACATAAATAGGATTAAGACTTGTACATATGTATATATCTATCATTTGAAAAATTCATAAAAATTTGATAATGATAAAAAATTAAAAATTACTTACCCATCTCTCCCCATGCTCCTCCTGGAGGGAGGACAAGGTCGGGGTCGCCTCGAAATTCCATTCTGGCGTATGGGAACTGATCCAGTGCCGATAGTTGTCGTTTCCACCATGTGTAGAAGTCAGCATCATATACGCTGTGTACTATGTCTCCTCCTCCTTGACGGAGGAAGATGTCTCCCCACTGGCTCAGCCTTGGCTGACGTGGAGATCTGACCTGTAGTGGTATAGCAGGGCTCATGGCTGGTACTCTCTTGAAGAAGAATGCCACTAATATGCTTGCATAGCCAAAATTATTGCATCTTCCTCTCTTGCAGTCGAATAATTGCCTCCTCATAATGGGGGCAACTCCAGAGCACCAATCATAGAAAGCACCTCTAAAACAGTCAACTGCCACCCTCATTTGGTTCCTAGTGGCCATATGTAACCTTGTTGATCCTGCAAGTCTCACAATGGTACTAGCTAATACCTGGAGAGTAAAATCCTGGATGTCTGCAATTAGAACGTTGTTTCCCTTCTTCTGAGTACCCGGTGTATAGAATATGTCTACATAGTTTTGGACACTTAAGGGGTCACCGCCCCTGCCAGTGCCCTCCAAGTTCATCGGTGCTCCCCGTTGTGACAACCCGGTAATGAAATATATGTCTTCCACGGTAAGCTCTAAGGTCTCACCTTGAAGATTGAACATCCCCATCTCATGATCCCAGTAATTGACCATGAACTCTAGTATGCGGACATTGGCCCACATGGGTGATGTACAAAAGAATTTCAGCAGCCCACTGGTCCTTAATGCCTGTATGGTGGGCGCACTTTGGAGCGCCACTTGATCCATTATTTCGTGCTCCCTTTTTCTCCACTCCAGAACCATATTTTACCTGGCAAATACAAGCAATTGGATTCAGTATTCCCATATCAAAATTTAAAAACTCTTTCATATTTTTAAGTTTTTTCCCACTGCACAGTATTCGTGACTATCTATTTAGGCAGGTCACGGATCATTCACGACTGTCTACTTAGGCAACCCGCGAATATAACACGTATTCGCGAGTTTCCCTCTTAGCAACCCGCGAATGCGCACTGCCATAATTTTGGGTGTTGTTTAATACTGAATTCACAATTAAACCTAATATTTGTTTGGATCAATTTAACGAGCTTAGGGTGTAGAGTTACCTGAAGCTAATGGATTCCAATTCCGAAGGTCCAATTGTCCACAATGATCGATCAACGGTAGAGGGTAAACTTTGTTTTTTTGTGGCTCAAAAGTTCAAATGGTGAATTTGTTTTAATTTTCAAGCTATTTATAGATATTTTATTTCATAAAGTGGGTATTTTTCCATAGTTTGAAATGCCAATTAACTAATATCACCCTCTTTGTGCCTTGAAACAGATTTATTACTTTTTACAAAGTGTTGTTGCTCCAATAGGGTGGTTTTGCAATTTCCAACACATGTTGGCATCTTTTCACTCCACATTAACCTTAGTATTCAACATTTTGCCATGGACTATGGTATTCTAAGTCATTAGTCCCTTGTCTCTACCATTGTTCTTCCGTGGCTAGGGCCCTTATTTCATGAGTATCCTCCTTATATGCCTTTGCCATTCTTTGGTACTCATGCTGTCACTGTTTCAGGTTCAGGGGTTTCCTCTTAGCTATTTTTCACGCCAAATAGAGCTTCTTCTGAATCTCTTTTTACAAGCTATCCCTTTATAGGACTCCCCGCCCTTATGGAGTTTCTTTAGGCCCAGGTCTGACTCCTCCAAAACAGACTTAACTACCGAGTTATCTCGTCCGTTCAAGCTCGTTAAGAATATGTGAACGGGCATCCACATTGGTGGTAGGTTATCTCTTTCTTGGACCATGCGGAATAATACGAGAAAGGATCACTCTCTTTTCTTTTGAATTGAGAAGAGTATTCTCAGGCATAGGTTTATCACTTTTCCAGACCTGAGGGACTAAATTTACGGAAAAGGAACACCCGGTTTGAGCTTAGTTTTCTCTTTTTCGTGCTCTGGACCTAAACATGAAAAATATTCCGAGTGTACTCCGTGTCTTTGTCATGCTCGTTAAACACTAAAGAACAAAGCAACGAGTTTATTGTTGTAAGCCCCATTTCTCATAACCAAATGGATCTTTCCGAGTGATCTTGCTTTCCTTCACACTCATAAAACTCAAGCTATTTTATGCTATTCTGGAAGGAGCATTGGGTAGGTGGTAATTTAACCTTTTTTGGACCTTCCTGACTAAGTACAA
This sequence comes from Pseudotsuga menziesii, assembly GCA_001517045.1. Lineage (NCBI taxonomy): Eukaryota > Viridiplantae > Streptophyta > Pinopsida > Pinales > Pinaceae > Pseudotsuga > Pseudotsuga menziesii. Next base: position 43,924 of record LPNX010056527.1, on the reverse strand, counting down.
AAAAGGTTCACCTTTTCTTCTTCGGAAGTTAAGAGAGTTCTTCTGTGGTTTGTTTTTTACTTTTTCGGCCTCAGGAGACTAAATTGGACGAAAAAGGACCCCCCTGGAGTCTTCTTTAGAGTTTTCAGACTCTCTAAATGTGAAAACATTGACTGAGCATGTACTATTTAGGGCTCATTAAATCCATGAATCAGTGACACTATCAAGCATTATTTTCCCATCTCTTCAAGCTTGTTAAAAAATGAAGAGGGAACCGAGTTGGCTTTCCTGGACTCGTTAAAATTTAACAGGGAAGGTAAGGAAGAAGTTTTCTCTTGTTTTCAGTAATGGCAGCATGTCATCCTTGAACATAGCACTCTTTGTTTTCCGATATCCATGTTTCAGTGTCCACTTGTGTTCAGCTATCACTTTGAGTTTCTTACTCCTCCTCTTGTCCATTATACCTAGGGAATCTGATCATGTCTCCTGCATGTCAGATAGGTCTAGTTGTTCTATCTATCCATTATACGCTGCCTTGGGTCATCTCTATGTTGTGCTCACTGTTCAAGGACTCTTCCCAATGTCTAATCTATAGCCTAATCCCATCATTGTTATATCTATTATCTATTTGTCTTTTCCTTCTTTTTCCCAGTTCCTTTTCACTCTTGTGATCCGTTGGAGGATCTATTGCCTTCCCTATCACAGTATGGTTCCGTTTCAGCACTTCTTAATGATGAAGACCTAGAGTTTTGACGATCGTACCTCAGGATTCACTTTCCTCATTGGTTAATTCCTTTGCTTCAGTTGTCAATTATCACCTATTGGTTGACAAGCTGTTGAATCCTCTCCATGTTCGACTTCAGCTTACCCTTATTCGCATGGATTTGATTGTACTGGTTCTTTGGGATCCTTTATGAAGACCTTAGTTCCTCACCTATGGACTAAGTTGCGCAAGATTATGTTCTATTCATCTACATAGCTTCCAGATCTTTGAAGACTCATCATTATTGTATATTGTGGCTTCGATCCACCTTTGTAATATACGTGGTTTATTCCCGTATCATATGATGTACTCAAATATTGTAAAGGAGCTAATGTTCCAGTAAATTGAACATAGCATCCTCAGATGTAACTTTGTATATGACATTTCTATGTATTTGTTTCAGGTACTCTCTCTGCTCCATTAGATTTCTGAATTCTCCAAAGCTACCTATTATAATGTATTTCGACCATTGCTTCCCTCTGACCTCACACAATAGGGGGCGTCTGTTATACACCTGAATGGTACCTCTCCGTCCGAGTGCCGACATCCCTCATGTTGGCACACAAAAGGACATCTATGGATAGAGGTTTTCCCAAAACATTATATATTGGCTTACTATATAATACATTCTTCCTCCATCCAGCTGGTTCTTTGCCATTTTTCTATGTTAATTTGTATTCACGACTCTCCATATATTCAACTCGCGCATCATTCGCGAGTGTCAGTTGATGCAAGTCGCGAATGGATGTATTCGCGGGTTGCTCTTATAGCAACTCATGAATCATTCGTGGGTTGTCCTTCTACATACCCATGAATATGTCCCTTGATATTTAAAAATAAAAACACGCGATAATATGAAATTAGTTAAGCCATTTACCTTAATCCTCTTAACTGTCTCAACCTCCTCAACCTTCGAAACTGCCTTATTTCCTTCATATAAATACAGGCCTTGGGGAGGGTGTTGGATATACACTGGGAGAGAAAAGTTATGCTGGTGGATTGTATACAGAAGTCTTTGGAGCAGTGGAACTCAGAATCCTTTGGTTGTAGAGGAGTCCTTGTCTCAGGCGTTGGGTTGTAATCTGAACTCTTTCCATTGTTTATAATAAAGAGAATCCTTCTTCCATATTTGTTTCATGTATCTTGGTTTGATAAATGTTTATGTTTCTGCATTTTATATATGATTTATCTAACCTGCTTATATATATATGAATCATCTTGTATCTGGAAGATTGACTCTTGACAGGTGAAAGAGGAGCAACCTTGAAGACTTTAGAGAAGAAGCAAAGAGGAAGAGGACTAGCAAGGATTGACCTTCGTTAATCGAGTAAGTCTTTCTCATCCTCCTATTTCCTTTACTGCACTCTAGAGTCAACTGTCTGCAAGTTGATTGAGTATGTTGGTAACCCCAGACCTATGGTTATTAGGTGTGTAATCCTGTACAACACCATGCTTGAGGGAGGAAACTCAAGAATTATGTCCTAAAGGTAGCTTTTAAGGCTTGACGTCCATGAACAAGGCATCTAAGAGAGAATATGCAGTGCATTAGAATTATCTTAGCACTAGAAGCATATCCGTAGACATGGTTGAGGGATAAAACCTAGTCCTTAGGCCCTAATGGAACCCTATAGACATATAGGGCCAAGAACAACACCTCGAACAAACACACATGATCTCTTAAGGGTATTCTCAAGCTTTAAGTTTGGATATGGCCATGATTAGGTTTTTTTAGCATTATATATGGAGGATAAGGTGCTAATCATGGTTGGTACATAAAGCTTTAATTTTAGGTTGTAAACCAGCTTTTAGGGCTCAAGGTCCATGAATGACTCCTTGAATCACCATAGATGACCTCTCATGTTGATAGTTTTGTTTTGAATGGGGATATGGGAACCATTAGGGGTTTCTAATTACTATGTATGTGCATTGGGACCTTAGACATAATAAGTGAGGAAACCTAGGCCTTAGCTCCTAGAATATTCTTCCATCCATCTAGAGCTAAGAATGATGTGTTGAACAACCTCAATAGATCCTTCCATGGTTTCATTTATCTTGAAATGGGGATACTAGTTCCATTAGAACATTTTTAGAACTAAGTACAGATATTAGGCCCCTTCACATGGGTAGGCGGGGGGGGCACTTGGTCCTTGGGCCTTAAAGGAAGTTGTTAACCATTTAGGAACAAAAATTGATGCCTCTAACCACCACACATGACATTGAAAGTGAATCGTTTGAATCTTAATCAGGATATGCATGCCATCATCATTTGTTGAGCACTAGGTATGCATCTCAAGGCCATGGACATGGTCAAGGGAGGAAACTATGGCCTTAGTCCCTAACTAAAGCTTCTAGGAATCTAGGGATAGGAAGTATGCCTTAAAAAATCACACATGGCATCTCATAGACATATTTGGACTGTGAATATGGATATTAGTAGAATTAGGTGGTTTTGAGCAGCAGGTATGGGCCCTCTGAGACATGATTGAGGGAATATGCTCATTCCTTAGGCCATAATGGAATATTTGAGGCACCCATGTTAATGAACAATTCCTTGAAGCACCATATATGACCTACTTAAGGTATGATTTTTCTCCAAGAAAATATGCACATGCCTTTAAGAGGTTTTGAGCATTAGATGTGGGTATTAAGGCCTCAACATGGTCAAGGTAGGAACGCCAAGACTCAATCCCTAAATAATATTTTTGGCATCTATGGATACAAATATTCCTTACTCACTGGCCCTCCCTGCCTTTGATTTCCATCTCTCACTATCTCTATGTGTATGTGTGTGTGTGTGTTTCCCCCTTCTCTCTCACACAACCTCCCTCTCTCTACCTCTATGTGTTTGTGTGTGTGTGTATCCCTCCCTCACTCCCTATCTCTCAAATCCTCTCTCAACCTTATTTATACCTCCCTCACTATCCCTCCCTACAACACTCTCTCTCTCTATTGCTTCCCTCTCCCCCCCTCTCTCCCACTCAATATCTCTATGTGTGTGTGTGTGTGTGTCCCTCCCTCATTCCCCCTCTCTCATAACCTCTTTCCACCTTCACTATACCTCCCTCACTATCCCTCCCTCCACCACTCTCTCTCTATCACTCACCCCCTCTCTCTCTCTCTCTTTGTGTGTGTGTGTGTGTGTGTCCCACCCCCCTTCTCTCTTTATATATCTATGTGTGTGTCACTCCCTCACCCCCCCTCTCTCATAGTCTCTCTCCACATTTTATATACATCCCTCAATATCCCTCCCTCCATATCACTCTATATATCATTCACCCCCTCCCTCTTTGTCTCTCACCCCTCCCTCCCTCTCTCCCACACAATCTGTATGTGTGTGTGTGTGTGTGTCCCTCCCTCACTTCCCTTATCTCATAATCTCTCTCCACCTTCTTTATACCTCCCTCACTATCCTTCCCTTTATCACTATCTCTCTATTTCTCACCCATCCACCTCTCCCTCTGTCGCTCACTCATCCACCTCTCTCCCACATAATATTTGTGTGTTTGTGCACATGTGCCACCCCTTCTCTCATAGATTCCCTTTGTCTCTCCCTCTCTCTCCACCTTCTATTTACCTCCCTCTATCAATATCTCCCTCCCTTCTCCCTTAATTACCAACGCTCTGTGCCATTATTTGTGTGTGTGTGTGTGTGTGTGAACTTGTATCCCTCCCTTCCTATCTCTTTTCACCCTCCCTCTTTGTGTTTCTCTCTTTCAAAACCTCCCTCTCTCTCCATCTCTCAGCCCCCCACCATGTGTCTTTGACACCATCTCTCTCTCTCTCTCTCTCTCTCTCTCTCTCTCTCTCTCTCTCTACAAGTGTGAATCTGCCCCTTTCTCTCCTTGTGTATATAACCCCTCACACACACACACCTTCTATATCTCCCTCAATATCTCTTTCCTTCACTCTATCTCCATCCCTCCCTCACCCCCCCTCCTCCCTCTCTATCTTATTCTCTCTCACACTCTCTCCACATCATTCTCTCTCTCTCTCTCTCTCTCTCTCTCTCTCTCTCTTCTTCTATGTTTTCAACTTATCCCTTCTCCTCAACCCCTACCTCATTATGACCCCTATTGGGTGTTATCTCGACTAGATTAATACCAAAATGTTTGGATTTGTTATACTATCTTAAATACACCTAATATTTAATTATCGACCGGGGTTGATAGTCTTAGAGTTGCTACAAAATATATGCGAAGGTAGAGGGGTTCCTAGGGCGTTGTAGAAATACTTAAATAAACAAAAGATTGAAAAATATTCAAAATGAAAAACCGAGTCAAACTCCTAAATTAGTAATATGGTTGAACTAAAACAAAACATCAGACTAGGATAATATCAAACTATGTTATTTCAACTAACAAATGAGAATATAACAAAACCTATTAAATAACTTCAAGAGCTAACTATTCACAGAAAGTACATATTTGGAAATACAATCACAACAACTAGATAATTTATAAACAAATAATTTTTGACTGAAAAATATATTATCAACAACTACTTGAAAAGATGGGGTTCAAGGAAGACTTAACTAATAAGTGAATGGAAAACCGAATAAAGAAAAGCAAGTAGAAAACTTAATAAAGAAAAATAAATAAAAAGCAAGTAGAAAACTTAATAAAGATAATTAAATAAAAAGCAAGTAGAAAACTTAATAAAGATAATTAAATAAAAAGCAAATAGAACACTTAATAAAGATAATTTTAAGTAAGTTTTCTACAAGTCTTTCAATAATCACAAAGTGAAAGTAATAGGTCTTATCACTATGATAAATTCACAAGATACTAGTATACTAGAAATTAACACACCTAACCCTACAAATCCATATACAAAGAAATAAATCAAACATAATTTCAAAACATTACAACAGTATTAAAGAAGAAAATCGAAAAATTAAAAGGAAAAAAATCACAACCCATAATTCAAAGCATGAGTTGGAAAGAGAAAACTAAAGATAAAACTTAGTAAATTATTTAAAGCAATCTAATCTACGGTTCAAATAAAAACATAATCATTATCTAATGACTTACAATCAAAATATAATAAAAAAAACAAAGAAACAGAACTGAAAACAGGTTTAACAAAAGAAAATAAACTAAGGACACGAAAGGTTAGAAGGAAGGGTGGACAACAATATGGAAAGAAGGTCCGAATGAAAGTCCAGACACACAGTCCGAATGAGAGGCTGTATACAGAAAATAATAAAAACAGACCTAAATGATTTAATTATCAGCTGATTTTGTGCATATGAAAACAAGATACATAAAGACAGAATTTAAACCTATTTAATCATCGTTTTTAACAGTGAAATAAACAAAGACAAATACATGAAAATAATAAAATCATTGCATATTAATAAACAAACTAGAATTTAAATTGCATAAACTCATAACAAGACTAAACAGAACTTAATCTATCTAAATTGATGAAAACAACCAATTCTATGTGCTTATTTAAATTCTATCTAAATTGATAAAAACAACATATTCTATATTCTTGTAAATAAGACTACACAATAAGCTAAGAATAAAAGGATTAAAAGCAAACCTGAAAGAAAACTATACGTGACCGGCCATTTATAAACAAAACTACATTAACGGCATAGTATGAATTTTATTAACTACAAAAAATACATGCTACAGGAAAGGGAGAAATAAATAATTGCAAGCACTTAACTACCTACACAAATTAGAATTAAAACTACTTGTTAGTAAGGATGAGATAACAAAAACTCATACAAAAATAGAAACCACAGATTGTCAAGGGGCCCTCTCAGCAATCATGGAGAATGCCTGGCGAATTCTTGCACACGCAGTCATAAACAACAAAGCGTAGAGTTCTTATTAAATAGAAGGAACATAGTTACAATATCCTTCCCTCAAAGAAAACTAACTATCTATCTAATGGATTGATCAACCCCCTATCTCTCTGTATGGAGGTGTTTATATACACACTGTTTTCAAGAGGTTGAGCAAGTCAACCCTTTAGTGGTCGACTGCTCTTCTAAATCTAGTCAATCATAAAAGGAAATAACAGTTTACAGGCCAGCACATAGGCATATCCTTTCTTTGGTGTAAGTCTAGTTTTCTTCATTGTGAACGTGGCATACAGGCTTCTCTTCAGTATGAACAGGGTGTCGTGGTGTTGTAACTACTCCTCTTTCTGCGTGACTGGTGGAGTGGTGGCGAGCAAAGGAAATTGCAAGCTAGTGTGCTATCCAGAACACGACTTTATTACCCAGGCACGTCGATAATAATTTATTTGTAGGTTGTTTTATATTTTACAGTGCACAGGCTGATGGGCGATCTAGACAGGAGGCTGAACATCTAGCTACATTGTGAGTTGGATACACTGAGCGTTGATCTAGGGAAACATGGCAAACCACCAGTGAATTTAGCACAATGGGTTGGATGACGAGGTAATAAGAAACAACATCATGAGAGCAATGATCCTCTAGAATGTTCCCTCCTTTGAATGTGTGAGCAGTGAAAATAGAATGGAGAAATTAATGCACCCATGATCCTTCTAGATTGTTTATTATGCTATCACCTGGGCACGTGGTCAACAGAACGGTTTGTAGATTGCTTCAATGTTTAATTCCTTAAATCGGTTATGGACAGCGCACAGCCTGATTAACAAGCTGGACGATGAGCTGGACAATGAGCTGGACAACAATTGCGCAGATCGAGCTGAATCGCAAGTTGAATGCGTTTTATTTATAAATTCATCCAATCATACTACATAACCTGCAAGCAAATATGTAAATCAATTAATATATTAAATATGCTTTAAATAATATATATTTGAGTTAATAAAATAATAAAAATGATATTAATAACCAAAGTTGAATAAACATTAAATTTGTTCTTACATTGTGCTGAATAACAATCTGCATGACATAAAATACATGAAAGATAATAAAATATGCATTTAAATGTGTTATTTTAACGCCAAAAATGATAACAAAATGAGGCTCAACATTCCCCTAAATCAAAGAAATGTCAGGTCACACTGAGCAAAGAAAAAGATAAGAGATCATACTATCAAAGCGAACTTTAAAATGTGATCCAACAACAGGCATATGCATGAATAAGTGAGTTCATAAAGTTTATAATTAGTTCAACCATGTCCAAAGTAAAACTTTGGACAAGTTGAACATATGACACAAAAGGTATAAAATTAATCATTTGATAGTTTATATGCATGATTGGGTAAAAGCATAGGATTACTAACAGTGAAATGATAACTAAAAAACTTTTAAGGTCAAAGCATTCTCATGGAGGTAAAAACTATTTGTAAAAACAGAATTTAGTTAGCAAATTTTCGTCATAAGTGCTATAATATCACCAAGTTGAGATCGTCATGTGATATTTCATTTGGATTATCCTTCGATATTAATATAGTCCTCCATATTGTTCTTTTGTAAAAATATACTTCATGCTATAACCAAGTTCCATTGCTAATTTATCCTGAAAAACACTTATCATTTTTGTCAGAGAAAATAGATATGTCATAAATAATAAAAAATAAAAACAACAGTCTAATTTTCCTAATCCTCCTTCCCCCAAACCAAAGGTATGGCGTGTCCTCAAGCCATGAGAAAGAAGATTCGATTGTTCCATATAAAAAGAGTCATATCATGTTGTTTTATTATTTCGTAAAAAGAAAAACTAACTAGTAAATGGAAGTGATTCAGATATGTATATTCATGAAAAATAACAGTGTTGAGAAAGACCACTTAAATGTTAATAAAAGAACTGAAAGCACGACAGAGGAAAAACTAGTCATCCATGCCTTATTTAAAATATATCTTCTCATCATAAGATATTTTAAGTTTACCTCGGAGTGTGTGAGATTATAGCTATGGGTCCCATTTCTAAGATAATGGCATCCTAGGTATGTGTTGAATTAGATGGCTAGGTCCAATTCCAACTTACAGCAATTCTCAAATGACATTAAAAACAATCGACCTTAAAATAAAATTTGAAAATTTTTCTTCACATTTATCATTATTCTCTGAATCGTGTGCATAGTTGTGCATTAACCAGATCTCTTTTACCCAATATTTCCCCCCTGCCAGCAAGCCTGTTTAGTACCCCGACAAGTTTATCTTGGTACCATGCAAGCATAGTCTCACTGCCAGCAAGCCTGTTTAGTACCCCGATGGGTTTACTTGCATTTATCGAGCTTCCTTGTTGTAAGTTTTTTTTTACTTGGCATTGACCCGCTACCAGCAGGCGTGTTCAATACCCCGACGGGTTTTCCTTGTATAATGATATTAAGTAGATGGAATCCGATTGGTACTAGAGCGTGCTAAGCCCTACTAAAACACATAATTCAATTTTGTAAAAACTTATAAGTAATTTTCATAACGGCCTTAATCATAAATCATGTCAAAAGAGAATAACTTAAATTTGTTCTTTGACCTTATAACCCTTCTTCTTCATGAAGGATAAATAATGTTCCCCATAGGCAAAAATTCCATCTACTATCGAGTTATCACACAAAGATACTCAAGAGACAAGTTTTGATAATACAGATAGAATGAACTAGTAACCCATAGGTATAAAGTGAGATTCGAAAAATATGATAATAAAAGTAGGTCGTATCAAGAAACTGGTTGAAATAACGAATCAAAAATATACATGTCTGAATCAAAATACCAAAAACTATATGAATCCAAAAAAGAATGGTTGACAATGATACACATAGAATTACTAAAAGATGCAATTTTTAAGAAAGGTTTAAGATATCTTACGATCATAAATTTCCCTTCAGATAATACTCCATGAGCTGCTTATAGATAAAATTCTTATAATCAGGCTGCAAAACCATTTGTTAGATGATTCATATTTATTTATAAAAACATATATAACATTATGGAAAGAAAAAGAGTCATCTGTAGTAACTCGTAAAAACAAAAATATATTTACATAATATCTTATTCTACTAAAAAGACAGAAAACAATTCCAGTATATAAATTCTTCCAATGTAACCATGTTCGAAGCAAAATTAGAAATATACTTTTATCCACATATAAGAAAAATATTATAATAATTACTGGGATATGAAGAATCAACCAAACTGTTTGATTTAGCAGTAATAAACATTGAATAAGAGGATGGTACTGTGGCATAGTCCCCTCTTGGAACCATATTTCAATGTGACTTATGTATTCTATGTTTTCTTCTTCATTTGTTATGTCACGAGATCTTTCATTGAATTCTAGAATGTGTACAGAATCTGAGTTTAATGACAGGGAATATTCAAGTTCTAATGTCCCTTCCTCATCGAATGAGAGGCATTCTAGGTTTATCTTATCTTCTTGTAGAAAAGACCAAATAGAAACTTTGCTTTCTTTCGTAGTCTTTAGAATCCCTTGATCTATAACCTCTCCAAATCTCGTATGAATTTCTGGCAATAATGTTGGTGAGGTAGGTAAGGTAGATAAATGTTGCAGTTCAACACTATAAGTGTATTGTACAGCTTTATTGTTGTTAGAAGGTGGACTAGACTGAATAGGAATATGCGTAAGGCATGGAGGCAGTTTATGTGAAGGTAATTGTGGCAGGGGTAATTGATTAGCTTGTGTGATTGATCTTGCCTAAAAAATTTGTTGAAAATCTTGTAGAATAGGAAGTGTTGCACCATAAGAGAAAATATCCCTATGATCATCAGACGGGACAGAAAAGATTTGTGAACAAGGTTGACAAGGGTTAAGATAAGGCTGAGAAGAGGGTATATTCTTACTAATCTTGAATTTTCCTCTTAAATACCTTCTACATAATTCACAAACATTATCATATGATAAATGAGATACATCACATGTTCCCATCAGGTTTAAAATTTCTAAATATTCACTTTTTATGCCTTTCAGTAAAAGTTTTTTAAGGTATTTTTCCTTGACTGTCTTAGTTTTGATCTTTGAAGGTTGTATTGAAAGCGTTTGACATAGTTTTCCAAAGTTTCTTATTCTCCCTATGTTATTTCGAAGATGTCCTTGTTAACCCTATAATACTCTTGGTATCTTTTCAAGAACATATGTTTCATGTCTTCCCAAGTTTGAATGCAATTCCCACCTAAGCTCAAGAACCATCGGAGGGCTGCCCCTTTCAAAGTAAGAGGGAAAAAATTTAGATTTTGAACATTATATGCTCTACAAAGCATCTCCAATTGAAATAAAAATTCATCGGGGTCTTCATTCTCTAGTCCGTGAAAATTTGGAAAAATGGATGGGGGAACGTACTGTATTTGTGCCATTCCTCCTGGATATCTAATAGGGAATTCAAAGGTAGCAAATTCTTCATCCTTCTTTCCTACCATATCTTCCCATGACATAAATAACTATTCATATATTATATTGGGGTTCCTCTTTCAAATGTTACTGTCAGTTTGTTAGCAGGATGGGTGGTACTTACAACACCACTAAGTGATTTAATTGTAAAATAATTCCTACACTTGAACTCGAGTAAATTGTACGAAAGTAAATTACCTAAAGGTATACATACATTAAATTGAACTTATGAAAAAGAAAACTATCTATGTCTGTGAAAAGAAAAGTACGCTTAAGGGAAATAAATCAAACGTTGCGTAAAGTAGACATGCTTGTGAGAAAAAGGAACAACAAGGCTTTGGGGAGACCCACTAAAGTGGATGCATCAGGTTGTCACACTATGGAAATTATGTAGTGAGGTCATCTTTGTGTCTTATTGTTTCCCCTTCCCCTTGTTTTGTAATGTAAAGGAAACCTATCTAGACTCTGTTTATGAGAAACTAAACTAAAGGAGAACCTAGACTACGGCTATTCACTAAACAAATTTTATTTTTTGTACCTTACAGAACAACTCCTCGGCAACAGCGCCAAAATGTTGGGTGTTATCTTGACTAGATTAATACCAAAATGTTTGGATGTGTTCTACTATCTTAAATACACCTAATATTTAATTATCCACCGGGGTTGGTAGGATTAGAGTTGCTATAAAATATATGTGAAGGTAGAGGGGTTCCTAGGGCGTTGTAGAAATACTTAAATAAACAAAAGATTGAAAAATATTCAAAATGAAAAACCAATTCAAACTCCTAAATTAGTAATATGGTTGAACTAAAACAAAACATCAAACTAGGAGAATATCAAACTATGTTATTTCAACTAACAAATGAGAATATAACAAAACCTATTAAATAACTTCAAGAGCTAACTATTCATAGAAAGTACATATTTGGAAATACAATCACAACAACTAGATAATTTATAAACAAATAATTTCTAACTGAAAAATATATTATCAACAACTACTTGAAAAGATGGGGTTCAAGGAAGACTTAACTAATAAGTGAATGGAAAGATGAATAAAGAAAAGCAAGTAGAAAACTTAATAAAGAAAACTAAATAAAAAAGTGAGTAGAAAATTTAATAAAGATAATTAAATAAAAAGCAAGTAGAAAACTTAATAAAGATAATTAAATAAAAAGCAAGTAGAAAAATTAATAAAGATAATTTTAAGTTCTTTTCTACAAGTATTTCAATAATCACAAAGTGAAAGGAATAGGTCTTATCACTATCATAAATTGACAAGATACTAGTATACTAGCAATTAATACACCTAACCCTACAAATCCATATACAAAGAAATAAATCAAACATAATTTCAAAACATTACAACAGTATTAAAGAAGAAAATCAGAAATTAAAAGGAACAAAATCACAACGCATAATTCAAAGCATGAGTTGGAAAGAGAAAACTAAAGATAAAACTTAGTAAATACTTTAAAACAATCTAATCTACGGTTCAAATAAAAACATAATCATTATCTAATGACTTACAATCAAAATTTAATAAAAAAAAGCCAAAGAAACAGAACTAAAAACAGGTTTTAAAAAATAAAATAAACTAAGGACACTAAAGGTCAGATGGAAGGTTGGACAACAATCTGGAAAGAAGGTCCGAATGACAGTCCAGACACACAGTCCGAATGAGAGGTTGTATACAGAAAATAATAAAAACAGACCTAAATGATTTAATTATCAGCTGATTTTGTGCATATGAAAACAAGATGCATAAAGACATAATTTAAACCTAATTAATCATCGTTTTTAACAGTGAAATAAACAAAGACAAATACATGAAAATAAGAAAATCATTGCATATTAATAAACAAATTGGAATTTAAATTGCATAAACTTATAACAGGACTAAACAGAACTTAATCTATCTAAATTGATGAAAACAACCTATTCTACGTGCTTATTTAAATTATATCTAAATTGATAAAAACAACCTATTCTATATGCTTGTAAATAAGATTGCACAATAAGCTAAAAATGAAAGGATTAAAAGCAAACCTGAAAGAAAACTATACATGACCAGCCATTTATAAACAAAAACTACATTAACAACATAGTATGAATTTTATTAACTACAACAGATACATGTTACAGGAAACAGAGAAATAAATAATTGCAAGCACTTAACTACCTAAAAAAATTCGAAGTAAACTACTTATCTGTAAGGATGAGATAACAAAAAATCATACGAAAATAGAAACCATAGATTGTCAAGGGGGCCTCTCAGCAATCATGGAGAATTCCTGGGGAATGCTTGCACACGCAGTCATAAACAGCAAAGCGTAGAATTCTTATTAAAAAGAAGGAACATAGTTACAATATCCTTCCCTCTAAGCAAACTAACTATCTATCTAATGGATTGACCAACCCCCTATCTCTCTGTATGGAGATGTTTATATACACACTATTTCCAAGAGGTTGAGCAAGTCGACCCTTTAGTGGTCGACTACTCTTCTAAATTTAATCAATCATAAAAGGCAATAACATTTTACAGGACAACACATAGGCATATCCCTTCTTTGGTATAAGTCTCAATTTTCTTCATTGTGAACATGGCATGCAAGCTTCTCTTTAGCATGAATAGGGCATCGTGGTGGTGTAACTACTCCTATTTCTGCATGACTAGTGGAATTGTGGCAAGCGAAGGAAATTGCAAGCTGGTGCGCTATCCACAACACAGCTTTATTACCCAGGCACACCGATAACAATTTATTTCCAGGCTGTTTTATATTTTTACAGTGCACAGGCTGATGGGCGATCTAAATAGGAGGCTGAACAGCTAGCTGCATTGTGAGCTGGATACACTGATCGTTGATCTAGGGAAACATGGAAAACCAGTGAATTTTTCACAACGAGCTAGATGATGAGGTAATAAGCAACAACATCATGACAATGACGATGCTCTAGAATTTTCCCTCCTATGAATGCTTGAGCAGTGTAAACAGAATGGAGAAATTAATGCACTCGTGATCCTTCTAGATTGTCGATTATGCTATTACCTGGGCACATGGTCAACATAACGGTTTGCAGATTGCTTCAATGTTTAATGTCTGAAATCGGTTATGGACAGCACACATCCTGATTAACGAACTGGACGACGAGCTACGTGATGAGCTAGACAATGAGCTGGACAGTGATTGCACAGATTGGGATGAATGGCAAGTTGAATGCATTTTATTTATAAATTCACCCAATCATACTACATAACCTACAAACAAATATGTAAATCAATTAATATATTAAATATGCTTTAAATAATATAGATTTGAGTAAATAAAATCATAAAAATGATATTAATAACCAAAGTTGAATAAACATTAAATTTTTTATTACCTTGTGCTGAATAACAATCTGCATGACATAAAATACACGAAAGATAATAAAATATGCATTTAAATGTGTTATTTTAACGCCAAAAATGATAACAAAATGAGGCTCAACAACCCCTATTTTCTATTTTATTGCATCTCATTACCATCTCTTCAATTTTCCCCTCCTTCGCCTCTATCCTCCAACGCATCCTATTCCTCCTCTAATACTCCATATCCACCTTTCCATTCACCAATCATCTCGCTCATCAAACCATCACTCACTTCCTCCAATCCACCTTATCCCCCTTCGTCACTCAAGTCTCATGTACTTCTTCTAACCATATACGTCTTCTACACCTCTTCTCCTCCTAATAATTCTCTCAATCCCCACTCCCCTTCACCCTTGTAACCCATAATGTTCCCATTCCATTCATCTTTCTCCACTTGAATTTACAACATCCTCCTAGAACCTTGAATCTTACCCACCCCCTCTCAACTATTAACCATACCCACTTGAACTTCCAACATCTTCCTAGGCCCTTGACCCTTCCCCACCCCCTCTCAACTATTAACCATCCCCACCTGAACTTCCAACATCCTCCTAGGCCCTTGACCCTTCCACACCCCCTCTAAAATATTATCCATACATTTTATATATACATATAGTGCTATATTTTTAGCTCTACAAAATGAATGCATGTTATAGAACTGCATAATGCGCGCGTGTTTTGTAGTTCTATAACGCACACACGTTTTGTAGTTCTATAACACGCACACGTTTTCCAATTCTACAAGGGTGAGAGATGTAATTTGAATTTAAACATTCCAATTCACTTGCTCGCATGTCACCAATAGTCCTATGTGTATGGTTTGGAGTTTTATTCGGTAATACCAAACCTATGCTGTGGTATATGATAAACCATAGCTAATTGGGCATTTCTTCCATTTTCTGAAGAAGTCGTTCTTCCATTTTTTGAAGAAGTCGTTGTTTACGCACTCGTTACAGTATGCTACACACAATCATTTTTTATGAAATCTTAAACATAAATATCATTTTTTTTCTGCAGATTATGAATATGTATTTTTTATTAAAAAATATTATATTTTCCTATTTTTTTTCAATTTCTATTGTGTCCTAACTCATTAACTCAAAAAACATGTTGTTAATGTTTTTTCCATAACTTGTTCAATTCTTAATCGTTTTAAAAATAAATTATATGGTGCACTAGAAGACATTGACCTCTACATTCTATAAAAAACCCATTTCATGATTAATTCATTAAGACCTTAAAAGGTTGCACCCACAAAAGACATACCATTTTTGACAAATGATCACTTAGATAATTATAAATAAATAAAAAATACTAATTTTATTTTCAAAAAATAGCACTGCACTAGTGCTATACGTTCTCTGCATGCCTGCAAATTTTTGTATCCTTAAAGCATCATTTAGGCCCTCAAAGGATGCACCCACAAAAACATATACCTTATCATTTGCCTAAAAAATAAAAAGCAACTATTAGAAAAAAATGAAACTTGACATAGTTATAAAAATTTCTAAATAAACAAACCTTATATATCTGGAAACGTGATTCAATTTCCTACATTTAATCTTATTTACTCAAAGCAATATGTTTTCTGTAAGTATCTCAAAAAATACAATTAAGTTGAGGGATACCTGATTTTTTAGTTTTCTGTTGCATCTAATGTGCCAAAAGTGACCCTCATTAGCTTGCACTCGCCAATTAGGTGTTAATAGTCAAGCTTTCCAAAAAACATTATGTGCGTTATGATAAAACACATTGAGATGAATTTTTGCTTCATTGGAGTCATGGTCCTCTAAAATGAAATTCTAGTACATAGCTACTTATGAGAATATTTAACATTTGTGGACAAGTTGTTGTCAATGACGAATTTGAGATACTTCTGAGATAAGCTTGGTATGGTAGGAAATTATTGGTAGAGAATAGAATGTATCCCTCGTTGAGAGGGAGTGTTGAAATACATCTTCATGATTCATTCCCATGAGACTTTTGTTGTATCAAGTATGGAATCTATGTCTTATTAGGTTCAAATCTTATCCATGGAATTTATGTTGTATTAAGTTCACTAACTTATGTTGTATTAAGTTAAATAGCTTATGTTGTATTAACCTAGGACCTTGTCCTATTCGAGAGACATGCTTGTACTGGGACCTTATGTTGTATTAATATCATGACCATATATTGTATTAAGGTTGGAGACTTGTGTCATATCAAGTCAAATGATTCTCATAGACTATACCCTATGAGATGGTTCTCCTTAACTGGAGATGGACTTGTGTTGTATCGAGTCCAGAACTTATGTTGTATTAAGTTCATGGTATTTTTTTATATCAAAAACACATGAATTATTCTATATTAGGTCTTGAGGATATACTTTATGATGTATGGCTAGTCATGGTCACTAGGTGCTTCAAGTCTCCTTTAGGGATTAGCTACCCTTAGAGTGATTTACTTTAGCAAATGACTATATGGTCCGAGATAATACATATGATCATAGGTTCGAAACAATTCTTATGAGTATGATATGATAAACATGATTAATTAATCAAACACTCATGGACCATACAGAATTGATTAATGATAAATGAGATGAGAACAAAGATAGAGTAAAATTTGAATTGCATATGTTATACCTCCAGTGAAATCGAATTGCAAAGACATCAGTGACGTCTAAATTGTGGAAAACAAGTTTCAGTTAATTAAGGTGGAACATATGGTATACTATAAATATGTTAAAATTATGGTAGATTTCATCCAGGTTCAAAGATGCACCGAAGACTCAATGACCGTAGTGACAACCTATGAAGGAAAACACACTCATTCTCTAAGTCATCTAGCTATAGAAGTCATGCAAGCCGATTCGTCCAACCAGCTCATTGAAGAGGGTTTGGATAGAACAAATTGTGTAGAAGACAACCTATTAATACCATTTTCAGGCAACATTACTAGAATATCAACATTGAGTCTATTTCCAATGATTGCACGTGACCTCTCAGACAACCGGCCTTATGGCGCAGGAATACAGGTCAACACACCTAATATAGGATTACATATGCAAACACATTTAAATGCAGGAAGCTTCCAACACTTGACTCTGTTATCTAAAAATATGAGAAATGTATTGGATCTGAATCAATTGGATCACTCATCGATCATGGATTCCATGGATTCTATGAAGCTGGAAGATTCCAAATTCACTGCATCTCTCGTTGTAGCCATAAATGGTTCTATGTTGAAGTTGGGTGCTCCAATCGAGAGGACTTCCAAACATTTTCTTGCAATGCAATACATTGATGGATCAACTCTGGAAGGAAATGTTTTAGTCTGCAACTCCTACTACAAATTTTCCAAATTTTATTGCGATTGGGGAAACAACAATGCAGAGTATCATAGCTTCCATTATTACAATGAATAGAAACTAAGAAAATTACAATCTTTATCTTCCTCTATCAATTGAAGAACAAATAGAAAAAAATTGTTGAATGCCTTTGTAAACCATAAACTTTAGCCACAAAGACTAGTACTAGCAGGGTTGAATCTTTCTGCAAACTCATTGCATACAGTGTCACTTATCCCTGATGTCACTTATACTCAGATCTAAACTTCAATGCAATTGGTCATTTTTATTAGTTTATCAAAGGTATGATATATGAGTTTGCTGATCATATTAGCTAGCTCCTTCAGCCACTCAATCTTAGACTTCATGCCTTCCTTGGATGCTTGATCTTCATATTTCCTGCTTCCCCTATCATTATGCTATTGATCAAGATGGTCATCAAAATCTGCTGGTCCATCTTTGCTCAAGATGCCACATGTCATCTCATCATATTCTTTTTGCTAAGAGTTCATTCCATACTGTTGTAGATGCATCACTATCATATCATCATCAAAAATGTGTATGCATCATCCTTGTACATGATTTGAAGCCTGATTTTGGACCGCTTTGAGTTCATCCTTGCCCTGTGTATGTATACAATCACGATCCTAGGACCTGTAACATGCAGTATACTTCTTATAATGCTTATCAACAATAACCAATATATTCAAGGAGCTAGAACAAACCATAATTGTACTTAATCACATGTTACCCAAGAGATAGATTGCATCATACTTAGTGACAACTAACAGGTTGCCGTAGCTTTCCTTTCCTGTGGTGGTGGTAGTGGTGTAGGGCTTGAAGGATGAGAGAGTGATGAGTGATCTGCTGCTACAAAGTGCCAAGAGATGAATATTGTCCTACCATTATCCTTCTCTCAACTTTGCCTATATAGTAATCCACTGCATGAACAGTGATTCTCCCTAACTGTTGGGGAAAGAGGAAAGGAAGCATAACAAGGTAAAATATCTCAGGCATGCTCACCAAGTTTTCCTTGATTTGTTGTTTTGGTAATATTTTATGGCCAAAGAAAGATACTTGTGGCATAAAAGCTGTTGTTCTATGATAATCTTCAATGGTAACTACCAAAACTATACTCTCTTCAGTGCTGGCAGTCACTTTCTTCTGTCTCTGACAATTAGTTATTTACAGTAAGTTTGTATGTTCATATTATTTTTAAATTTTGATGTCACACATTTATTTTTCTTAGAGCTTCCAATGAGAGAGAACCTTTGTTTAATTATAAAATGTTTTAGCATCTCCTTTCAGTTAGATTCTATCATACTGATAAGGTTATAGAGTTGGTTATAATTATAGACTGATGCAGGGGCCTTGCTGGAGATCTCTATGTATACCTGAAAATGAAGGAAATTCTAGGAATTGAAAGAGATGGCATCAATCTCTATTCAATTATTTCAGTTAGTTATGTTGATGCAATACTGGGAATTGTCAATAAGGTAAGTAAGGATCTCCACCTTTTATGCATTAACTATGCTGTTATTAAGATTGAGGAATATGTTTGTTGTGAAAAAAAAATAACATGGTCTTAGTGTAATAAAAACATCATTTGTTTCATTGTATTTTTCCTTCCAATTGGAAAATGTTTTCCCTTATAATGAGATTGAAAAAATTACATACAACCAAGTTCACTCAAGGTTAGGGTTGGAAAAGTTCACTTTTTGAGAGGTCTATCCCAGCTTGAACTAACATAGTCTTTTGGACCTTGGGGGTTGGGTGGGGAATTCTTGAAAATAGGTTTATTGGTTCTAACTTCCAATGGCCTTATATATTTTATTGTGTGCTCCAAAGTTATTTGATACTGAGGTTTCCCAATTTGTAGATGCTTTTGATCTATTTCTTTATGATATCATGATATCATATACCCGGCCAAACCAGTCAAATCAAAGTGGAAGCATGAAAAATAATATCAATGTGATGTGTAGGCTCTAAAGGGTGTTCTCAACTTGTAAAACTACATATTATTCCCTATGTTAAAAAACCTATTGTTTGGGTGGTTAATGGAAGTTTTAACTTAAAAACTACAACATCACACACTAGTGGAATAACTCTACTAACTTAGCTCACTTTTTAGCAGAATCCCTCTACTAAGATTGAATGAATGGAAACAACTGATTTAACACACAATGTGCCCACATAAAAACAAAACTTCACTATCTAACTCATCCAAAACACCAAAAATAACAATTATAACACAACAATCTTTACTACTAATACTCGTTGCAAGTTATGTTGGCGACTGACTTCTCTTCTCTATCTAATTAATGCACCTTGTCTCCTTTATGTATTCATAAGTAATTCACCATCCTTGCATGAAGGTATCCATCACACAAGTCCAAACTTCCTATAGCAGAAGCCAAGCAAACAACTCAAATTCTAGAAGGCAAAAAGAAATGGAGAACAAAATTGGAGGAACCAGGTAAACAAAAAATTAGGTCTATCTTGTGGAGGCAATGTGCATCTTAATTTGATCATGGGTTGATGTCTATAGAGCCGGTGAGGGTATTGAAATCTCTAAAAGAAATGATATCCCATAGATAGAGGATCACTAGATATAGGTCAAGGAAAGGTTTACCATCATAGTGAAGTTTGGATCTTGAGGATTGGGTAGAATACAACAATGAAGACATTTCAAAGAGGGGAATTCGGGCCTTAGAATTCAAATCCATATAAATTTGGAATGCACATCAAAATCCAAAATTGATACCCTGGATTGGAGTCTCGAATGAAGCAAATGACATCTCTTGACCCACAAGCTTTGCTAGATATCTATGTGTCACATCCAAAAATTGAGACCTTGTGATACCTCTTGATAGGTTGGAGTGTTGTCTTGAGGTTATCATGCATATTGGTGAGGAATATGAGGTCCTGTGTGGAGAGCACATCCTAAAATAATGTTATAATTCATAGAATGATATCCATTGGTTTTGTGTGACCATATGCTCTTTCCATTCCAATATGGCGTAAAAGTCCTTCATGAGGTTTTAGATCTTTCTAGATATTAATTAGACCTTTCTATAAATTCCAGATTCCTTGAAGATGGGTGGAGTGTCCACTTGAAATGCCATATATAAAACTACAACAGAATGAAAATCCAAAATCCTTGATAACAATGATTACAACATGTTGCAAAGAAGTTGGTTTAGCCAACCTTGTGAAAATTGTGATTCTCTACATCATCATCCATATTTTTATGATCTTACTATACAAATTCACTTCTACATTTTAATTATAAACAAACATCATGCCACTTCGCAAGATCCCACTAGATGAGATGTAAATTCAAGCATGTTTGTAACCGACTTAGGTCTTAAAAATTATCTTCTGGCTTCTAGTCCCTTTTGATTTTGATTCCAACCTCATATTTCATCCTTCATATAGTCAACATACTTATAATTTATGCTTTTACAATAACAATATCTTTTTCTACCTTTTGAGCTATAAACAAACTTTATGCCACTATGCAAGAACCCAATTGGAGGAAATGTAAATTTGAGCATGTTTGTTGGAACCCACTTAAATCTCAAAAATGATCATATGTCTTCTAGTCCCTGTTGTTTTCAATGACAAACTTGTCATATTACATCATAATTACAATTTTACTATTAAAAGTGGAAGGTGTAGCTTCAATTTATGATCTAGCTCTTGATGGGATTTTTTTTTGGAGTGAAACAAATATTTCTTGCAGGGCTCCTAATTACCCTATGGTCTTCTTCAAAGTTTTCTCCTAGTTAGGTGGCTTTTATTCATTTCCAGTGTGAGTTTGGAGTTAACTTAGATCCTTTGTCAATTTTTGACACTTGATTTGAGTGTATTTTGCTAGCTTGGGAGCTTCAACATAGGTTTCTAGACGGTCAATGTGGCATGGAAGTTTGGAACAATTCTCTCTTCCTTTGTTTGAAAGATTTCTCTTCATCTTTGCAAAACTTGTTGCATAGTCAATGTATTTAGATTGGTCGATAGATTTGAAATATAAACCTAGCTCCAAAACCCCCCATTTGGTGTGAAATAAAATGCTTTTCCAAAGATCCATTTCAATTGAAATCTTAGGGAAATTCCAATACCCACCTTTTCACATACAAGAATAATATTCATTGATGTAGCTATTTTAGCTCACACATTTTAATATTTTTAACTCAATAAATGCACCCTTTAACACAAAAATTGTTTTCATATAGGTAATAACACTATCAAGAAACACATTCAAGTAAAATGGTACAAAACTTCAAATGCATAAGAAATAGGGAATCAAGGTAGGAACAACTACCAAGGTATAGGAAGTCAACTTGAATGCCACCCCTGTGTTAAGTATAGGATAACGACCATGTTAATAAACATAAATGAGTTCATGCAGAAATATGGTCCAACTCTTGTCCTCTAACCTGGATCATTCAGACACTCTGAATTGGCTCACAACACTGTTTGGTGCAAGTTACCAATCAAGTTTGAGCCTCTGCATTTTCTACAAGTATAGCTCTTTTGACACTCTCTTACCTAAATTGAGCATCCTTGCATTTGTTATGAGTTTTAAATTTCCCTAAACATCCATTTGTGGATAAGTCCTTGCCGATACAATGGGTAACCAATATTAGTCCATCATATGTATCCTTGCATTTGTTATAAATCTAATTCCTAAATTTGCCTCCAATGCCCGTTGTATCTTGGTCCTTGCAATTGCAAATATCTAGCCCTTTCTGGTTGTGCATTCACTGTTATAGTTCTTCTCAAATCTCCTCGGCATTGGAATACTTGACAAAAAATTTCAACACACAATTGCTTGAATCATTAACCAGAAGCTCTAATAGATTACAAATCCTATAATGCGTTCAATGTCTATCTAATGTGAGTCCAAGAAATATCTATGTTTGATCCCTTTTTTAGCAATGCATTCAATGTGTTGCTTGGCTGCTTCCACTGTTGTAATTCTTCTCAAATCTCCTATAACCAAAATCTCAACAAGCAATTCCTCAAACTGCCAACAAGAAGCTATAGTATATGAGACTTACAAATCCCGCAACAATCTCCAACAATATTCATTCATCAAGCACCAAGAATAAATAGAATACAACATTACATTAAGCATCACAATCAGTGACATGAATAACACCTTGAACCTAGCAATTTGATCTACTAAGAATTGATTTATTTACATGTATTTCGCCTATGATAAAATGCTACTACATGCAACTCATATGCTATATTTAACATCAGGGCCTTAGTATGGAAGGAATTCGTGTAATCAGGGCACCATAATTAGCAATTTGATCTACTAAAAATTGATTTATTTACATATATTTCACCGACACCTATTATAAAAGGCTATTGCGTGCAACTCGTATGCTCTATTTAGCATTGGGGCCCTTGTATGGAAGGTATTTGTGAATCCTATATTTCACCATAATTGCATTGATTTTTGGATAAAGAATGTTTTATTCTTTACAATTCTGATTTAATTATCATATATTCTACCTGAAATTGAGAAATATGAAGATCTATGCAATCTGTTTTTTGAAAGAATTAAACTTCAAATGTACTTATAATTTTGGTATTGGTGGAAGTTGCTCATGCTTTGCATGTTAAATTGGAATTTTAGAGATGGAGGTTCATACTCCTAGTGCACAAGTTATACCTAAGGCGGTTCAAAAGACTATCAATAAGGCTGCTCATCTCCTAAGCAATCCTTCCGTAGCAAAGTCTGCAGGCAACAAGTAGTCCAAACAAGCAAATTCAAGACAAAATTGCACAACAGAAGTTAAAAATACTAAACAGGCCATAGACAGGAAAGTTTTGTCAGGAAAATGTAGTAATCCCATTGTATGTGGTAAATACCAAGTAAGATATATATTATCCATTAACGTCCATGTGTAATAATGTAATTTTCAGATATTATGCTGAAAAGAGTGCTGCACAAGAAAACCAAGCAGTGAAAAGGAAAAAGCTTGAAGCGGGACGATTAAGGCAGGTGACATGATTGTTTAATTGAATGTTCATTTTTTTGATATTGTTTTTGTTGAATGCTTTTAACATGCATTGTGTGGATGGGTTATGTTTAGGATAGGGAGAGCGATGCATGTTTGGTATAGAGAGAGGGTTGTATGTCTGTTAGTTTTATACTTTTCTTTTAATTTTTCTTTCAGATTCTTAAGGTAAAAGAACACATTTTGCCACACAAAACAAATCCAAACAAAGGTTCAACTGCTTCTATCGATATAAAAAAATGAAAGAAAATGGACCTCAGCCTTGAAGGCAGAGTGTGCTTCTGTCAATCCTACATCTTGGATATTTTATGCATATTCCTTTCCTACCTAGTGTAAATTGTGATAATGACCATGCTTTTTTGTAGTTAGCGAAATTCACTTTCTATTTTCTTTTGTTGTTGAAAAAGTGTTTTTTTTCTTCAGTGTAGAACATCTGAGTAGCTCCACAAGCAATCCCTAGCTCATGTAAGAACAATATCATTCATCTTTCCTTAGTGTTTTAAGTGGTTAGTGTCCCCAATGTCTCATTGCAAAAGAAATCTATTTCAGGATGGTACTGGTGCACCTTTTCAAAAGTACAAAACATTAATACTCACAATACCGAAGGATCCTGGACTTGAAACAGCTCAAAGAAGTCGGCCTACAAGGTATATTGTGGATTCAATTGTTTGCAAACTCTCAAGTTTGTGTGAATGTTAACTTGCACTAGTGCATTTGATTATTTACAAGCAAACCATAAGGGCTTGAAAAGCAACATACATTTCTAGCATATTCTTATTTTATTTATTCAGGTTTAAGAGTGTAGATGGGCTTGAAGAAGATATGCTTTCCAAAATTCCAAAGTTCAAAGCACGCCCACTCAACAAAAAAGTAAATATGCAACACAAACTATTACAAGCTAGTTTTCATTTCTTTTCATTCCACCTGAATTTTCAGACATGTTCTCATCCTTTTTGTAATTTGCAGATATTGCAGGCTCCGTTGTTGCCACCATTGCATAAGACTATTCCTCAATTAACACATGGGCTTAGGCTCAGTTTGGGCACCAAACACATTCAATACATTTTATCTCTTTATATGCATATTAACACATGGTCAAGCCTCTTAGAAATTCTTTTTGGATCAAGTTAAATATTGTTTTGGCTGCAACTTGACAGGAATTCCATTTGAATACAATGGAGAGGTCTTTGCAACACTCTTCTGCTTCGTCATCTATAGATTCAGCTGTGGTAAGGAATTTACCTTTACCCCTCTCATGGTATTTGGGGGTTTTAATGCAAAACACGTTAACAACTAGATTCAACTCTGATTTTTACCATGTTAATATTGGAGAGAAGGAATTGCACGCCTTAACCAGCAGATTCAAGGGTTTTTCCCATGTAATTTGTGATGGATAATAGGAAATGTCAAAGAACAGAGAAATCTGAAAATAAATGTTTTGGTGTCTACAATTAGTTGCCCTAGATTCTGAATAAATCATCTTTCTAAATGCATATTCTAGATAAGCGGAAGTGTGAATCAGTTGCTGGAGGTGTTCTGATTGAGCCTAGGTCACCACAGTTGGAAACTACTTTGCGTGCACGTCCACCAAACTGAGTGGTGATTTTTTGAAAGCCACTAATCTTTTATGTAGAAGTTAGAGGAAGGAAAATCATAAATATATCATAAGATGGTCTTCAAGAGCTGTTTGAATTTATGTGTGGAACTGTCATATCGTTTTCATTCGTGCCCTTTGAACATAGGCTATAGAGACAACACCAACAACAGTTTTTCACTCACATCTCTTTTATTTAGGCCCTTTTTTTACCATAAGCAGTTTTCTGAGTTCTAACTGAGCCCGGGCCAACACACTTGGAAACTCCTTTGCATGCATGTCCAAATAAGAAATGTTCATAATGCTTTGAGAAGACTAAAATATGTCTTCGAAAGCAATTTGAATCTTACTTATAGGGTCTTTTTTATTCAGGCACCATCATCAGTTTTTCACCTGCATGTATGAAAATTTGTGGTTTGATTGTTTCATGTCTCTTTTATTTAGGCCACCCTTTGAACTGGGGATATAGGGAATACATCATATGCAATTTTTATATGGAAGTTTGTAGCTAGATTTCTCTATTCTAGATCATTTGTAAACTATTGCATGTTTATTTTTGTAATTGAATTTCATTTATGTTTCTATTCTCGGGCTCGTGTTGTAATGTTTTGTTACTGTGTGGCATGATGTTACTTGTTCGATCTCTCTTAGTGAAGCCCTTTGGATAGGGGTTATAAAGACAAAATGCTTTGTTGTTCATATGCTTTGTTATAGATCATTTGTGACAGATCTGAAGGAAGAATTTTAGATGGGTAAACTATTTCATGTTGAAGAATTTGTGATTGGATTTCATTAATTTTCTTCTCTTGGGAAGGTAGCCATCAGAATATAAGTCTTATGAATTTTATGTTAGTATGGCTGTGAGAAATTAATCTAGTTTATGTTCTTTGTATTATGTAAAATATAATACTCTATTTTAATGGATTATTCATATAAATTTTCAAATTTAAGAGTTCGGAAGAGTTAGAGCAAGAGGAATTGCAAAAGATCCCAAAATTCAAGGCTAGGCCACTTCATAAAAAGGTACCAATAAACAAGTTTGTTTTCTATCCATACTCTAAAATTTTCTCTATCGATTTTATGAATGATCTTATGTTTACAGATATTCTGCACTAAAGGGGATCTTGGTCTATTTTGCAATATCAAACGTCATGTCACAACACCTATGGTAGGATGGATGTAATAAGGTTGATGCAATTAAAAGTATTTTCAGGCTCATTTCTTATAGGAAGATATTAAATTGTTTTTTATCTGAATTCGGAATTTCACTTTGCAACCGATGAGCGCCTTCCTCTACCTCCACCAACTGAACTTTTTAAAAAGGTCAGGAACTTAATCTAGATAGATGATTGATCAGGAAGAAAGTCTCGACATTCAGGTGTCATCTTTTGGTTATTATTATCCAATTGATATTTGAATACTTTGGGCATGTTGTGTTGTTTTATCAACTCTCTCAAACACATAAGTTTGAGAATTAGGACAAGCAGATAAAAATATGTAGCAGCTCACTGAAAGAAATTACAAATAATATAGCTCAAAAATTCATTTTTCTAACCCCACAGTGAAGTGCTTGGCATCTATTTTATATAACAAGAGATGACAGGTCTACAATGAATGTAGACACCTTGAGTGGTGCACCTCTCTAGAAGAGATAAAACCCTAACCCTGATGCAAGAGCCTGCTAGTGAAGAGTGTGACCTCATGCATGAGTTCACCCTAAGTAGAAGAGAACGTCGCTAAAGAAAAATAAAAGTGTACAAGAGAATCTCTCTCTCATGCAATATGCCTATAAACTGAAGTTGTTCCTCATGCATGCACCCTATCTATCTTAGGAACTGCACCCTTTGCATATAGAGCATGCATGCATCCTGCTCACCCACTCAATGTCTAGAAGACTGTTGTACCATCATTAGACTCTCTAATGCACCTCCCTCATAAACTGCAAAATCTCTCCACAAGGATCAAGGCTGGAATGTCTGCTAAAATTGTTTCTTCTGAAGAAAAACACCTCAAAGCAACATGGTAAAAAAACTAACAGGTTTTGCTTATATGGAAGGTCTATAATCATGTTTCTCATATTTTTATGAACATGATTTGAACAATGTCATAGTGTTTCTCATATTTTTATGGACATGATTTGAACAATGTCATAGTGTTCCGAATTTTTTTTATTTAAACAAATAGATTTGCAGAGACTTACCTTCAATTCTTGGTTTTGACCATAAACCCTTGCTAATATGGAGGCAATATATATACTGATTTCATATTACTGCTCCTGAGTATCTGTAAATATAGAAACTGCTTGTTTAGATGGATTAATTACACGCTCTAGGTTTCTAGAGGCTTCTCAACAATATCTTGAGAATATTCTACAAACATCTAATCCACTGCAACTTTAGCCTTTGGTTCAAGAACATTTCTACCGCTAATGTTTCCAACGACTGCAATACAGTCATGGCTCTGGTGTGGATAATTCCTTAAAATTACTTTGATGATTAAAACCAGATTTTCTATGGTGATATAATCCTTTTCCATCTCAAGGAATTGAAGAATTCGATCAACAATACCATTGACATTAGACTACTATAATGCAATTTTTCCAACTGCTTGGATAGACTCTGTTGTAATGGCCAAATCCACATTTGAAACATATTCTCTTACCACAATATCATATGTATTGCTCTCATTTTCCATGATTCTAAGCATCTTATGTTTCAATTTCTTCACAAATAAGGGTCACTACAGTGATAATAAAAATGCTTATAATTTGATAAAAATAGGATTGGAACAAGTGCTCCCTTTACTCCTCTCTGGTTTCTCTGAAATGATAGCTTCCATTGTCTTCTTAGGGAAAACCCCAACCATAATTCCTTGCTTGCATCAACAAAAGATCCCTAGCTAAGATACCATTTGACTAGGAACATCAACATAGGTTTCCACAACATCAGCAGAGGTTTCCACAACATTTTTATTTTGACAAACCGGTTCCGTGGAAGTTAACTGCATGATATGAGAGACATTGAAGCTAACCTCTTGAGTGAATGGATGACCACCAGTTCCATCCATGCATTATTTAGCATCCATCAAGTCACTCCCAACTGTTCACTCAACACCTAACTTAGAATTGTGAAGACCATCTTCAATATGTGCAACCTTAACTATTTTATTCAAAGTCTATTTCCCAATCTCTTGAAATTGCATGCATGCTTTTCCCAAGCAAAAATATTCACTTTCTACTAATGTGGTCTGCAAATTTCTAATATCAGCCTTTTGTTCAAAACCTTCAACTGAACTACGTTTTTTATGCACCTGAGATGCATCTCCAAAAAAAGACTGACCCCCTGCTGGACTAACATCCTCCAACTTACGTTTCTTAATTCCTTCCCCTTTTAAGGAATTATAGTTATTTGTATGATCAAAATCCTCAGAAATTACATGCTTTGAAGGGTTGTATGGTATTAATATTTTTGTAGGCATACTCATGATGAATTTAGCAGGGCTCCTATTATTTTCCACCCTTGTACAATGTTCCTGAATCGAATCAGGAAGTGAAGGAGTAGCTCTTATGTGTTCTTCATTGATATTCACAGCATATTTTAGATGTTTCTACCCTGAAGGGTTAACTTTTGCAACTGATCTTTTGGAACATGCAACATGCGATTCCCTTGTAAAAACCCCATTTCTGGAACCATCCTTTGTACAACTATGATCAATATCAACATTTGGAATCTACAACCTTTGTTTTTGAAGACTACTCGTACTAACCTTAAAATTGGGTTCAAGTTCTTGCAATATAACATTTGGGATTTTCTGTTTTTCTTCATTAATTTCTTTAAAAGGTGCACCTTCTATTAACTTAGAAAATGTTGGACTGACATTATTCTTTCACCCTGCTACTCATAGCTATTGAATCTGCAATACCAGCTGTATGGAATGTTCCACTTGGAATTGATGTTGTATCCTATCCCTTTCCTGATCGAATATGTCTTTGGAGCTTCAATTCATTCTCTTTTGTTTCAATTTGCTTTCTCAAGTTCTCCAAGTTAGTGCCACTAGGTTTAGTTACAGATGAGCTAGGATTGAAAGCATGTTTCTGGCCAATTGAACTATTGTGGACAACAATAGGCTTTTTATTATAGGATGACTGCTGAGGTCGACCCTCTCCAGGCCCCATAGAATTCACCCCACGAACTTGCACTGCACTTGACATGGTTGTACGAAATGCAGCTAACTACTTCTACACCATATCCATTCGCTTTCGCATCCCTGGGGTTTTTTATGATGTTGTTGTAGCCATCTGTGAAGAAGCTGGAAGTGATTGGCTTGCAGAAGTCCCACTTGTATTTTCCCTTGATGATCCATATTTCTCACTTCAATCCAGTCTTCAGCTCTGTTATTCACCCTCACTGTCACTATCTCCATCAAAGAATCTAATCACAAGGTTATCATCTTTCTCTTCTGCTACAGGAGATCTAATAGAAGGATGCATATCTTGTAAACTGGATAAGAAGACATCATTTTCCTTACGGCCACATAATGGAACTGATAGTGCACTACAAACTTGTAGTTGTGTCCCATTTCTGTCGAACAAATTATTTATGGAAATAAATTTCCCAGATGGGAGTGGGTGTGGCGACGACTGCTTTCTCTTCCTCTTCTTGTTGGGTGTAACGTCCCCGACCCTCCGATGGGAAAAGAGGATGCTACCACACACCAAATCAACCGAGTATCTAGCCCCATGAACATGAACATACATGCATATAATGCTGAAGCATGATACTTAAAAAAAAAAAATATTATGAATCATAATCATTCATATACACAACGGAAGAAAACATATCAATCAGCATTTAACATGTACATCATCATTCATCAATGGTAAATATGGTTGTAGACACAAGTTAGGAAAGAATACTTATCTTATAAATAAATTGTTCCGCAATCAGCTACGATGCTGCAACGTTCCACCCAACCATAGTCCTGTGTGCTCCTTAATCTCTCAGTAATTATTCCACCCCCAAGTCGGGCATGATTCCCCAAGGAATAAGGAACTAGCAGGCTTACACATAGCCAAGGATAACAACACCACAAGGGTACACAGTTCATCCAAGACAACATAGTTTGGTTTATCAGGCGAACAACTGATCATCCAAGCCAACCAAGTTGGGTTTATCAGGCCATAAAGGAGCTGGGGAAAGGCTAAATGCTAAGCTGGTGAGCCCATTTAATAGTTATAGACACCGACACCAGAACCAACCTGGATTCTAAAACACCCACACACACACCCAACACAAGGAAATCAGTCCTTTCTTTGCAACGCAGTCCCTCAGACCCTAATCTCCCTTCTAGTGCTATTCATGGGTTGTGGAGAAGAAATCCATCCCACTAGCTCTGTCTATGTGGTTCCTAACCCACTAGGTTTATCAAGCACATCAGGCCCTCATTCACCACTCCAATGCAGTCCGAGGACAAAACCACTGCATGCATGCAGCAAACCAGCTATTAAGCTTTAACATAGGAAAAGAAAATTTATGGATGATTCTTGTCCCTATCGTGGAAAAAACGATCCCACAGCCACCTACCACAACCAATTCATAAGGGAAAACATAGCCAACAGAGGTGGAAAACAACAGGAGAAAACCACAGCAACGACTCACAATGAAGCAACAGAACATTGCACAGTCCAAACACAACAGCAATGTTGGAAAACAATGGTGGAGTAAAAAACATAGACTCTATGTAGGAGCAGGAGGAAGTACATATCTGCAGACTAACGGTCGGTGAGGAAGAGGATAAGGAACCCCCACACAAGGATTGTAATCCTTTTTAACTCCGCTCTGCATGGGAAAAATGAACAGCTCACGATCGGGATAGTGGGCAGACCATCCGCAACCCAAAAGGCACGTCGTGGAGAGAGTGAAGGCGTGGGTGTAGTGGTTTTCTTGCCAGCAATTAGATGCCCCAACTAATAACAGAACAGTTAAGGTGGTGGTTGGATGAGACAAGGAAAGGTGAGCAATCGAACAGAGTGGTGACACATGGATTTTCCCACGGGATCCAAGTTTAACATCCTCACCCTTAACCTTAGGAAATCATGCCCTTTCTCAATATGGTTGCAGTGAACATAGCCGGTTGGGTTCATTTAATTAAAATGCACATTTACATGATGCCATAATTTAATACGTGACGTATGTCCCGATATACCATCGGTGACAATTCCAATCCGAAAGATAACATAACCAAATCGATGGTGGGGCTTTGGCCTTTAGCTCCGCACCATGATTATTTACAATATATATATCATGTATCTTTAATGCATTGGGGTCAAAACCGAGGTGTTACATTCCCCTCCCCCTTAAATAGCACTGTCCTCAGTGCTTTACAAAATTTAAACAAAATTCTACACTGGTACCGCCTTAGTGTTCCACAAAATTGAACAAAAATGGATGTGCCAATCGCATGGCATCCTCCAGCTCCCACGTAGCCTTTTCAAGTCCATAGTGCTCCCATTACACCTTTACCTTCCCTATGGCTCGGTTTCGAAGCATTGTGACCTTCCTGTTGAGGATGCGCATTGGCTCGATTTGGAACTCTCCCTCGGATTCCACCTGAATCACATCCCAATTTATCACATGGTTAGGATCATGTACATATTTCTTAAGAAAAGAAACATGAAAAACATTATGAGCTCTAGTACTAGCAGGAAATGCAAGTCTATATGCAACAGGCCCTATTCTTTCAAGCACTTCAAACGGCCCACAATATTTAGGTGATAGCTTGGCACAACTTCTAAGTTTCAAGGAACTCTTCCTTGCTTTCACTCTGAGGTAAACATGGTCCCCAATACTGAACTCTCTGTTCATCCTATGCTTATCTGCATAGCTTTTCTATCTGTCCTGTGCTACTTTTAGATTCTGCCTGATCTTTACAACCTCTTTCTCCATTTCCTTGAGCAATTCTGGTCCAAGCACAATCCTGTTTACTGGATTGTCCCAAGTCACTGGTGTCCTACACCTTCTTCCATACAAAGCTTCATACGGACTCATCCCCAAGGATGCCTGTTGTCCATTGTTGTAATCAAACTCTACCAAATGTAAGTAATCTTCCCACTTGGTTGGTTTGCCCATCACATACATGTGAAGCATATCTTCAAGAACCTAATTAACTCTTTCTGTCTGTCCATCTATCTGAGGATGGTATGTAGTGCTGAAGTTTAGCTTTGTACCCAAATCTGCAAACAATCCCTTCCAAAAATTGGAAGTGAACTTGACATCTCTGTCAGAAACTATTGCCTTCGGAAATCCTTGCAATTTGAAAATCTCCTTCATGAAGATCTTTGCAATGACATCAATCTTGTGCGTAGACTTCACCGGTGTAAAATGTGCTTCCTTTGTCAACTTGTCTACTACAACCATGATGGAATCATGTTGTCTCCAAGACATTGGAAATCTTGTAATAAAATCCATGGCAATAACTTTCGATTTCCATTCCGAAACTGGCAAAGGCTGCAACAAACCTGCTGGATGTTGATGCTCAACTTTTACCTGTTGACATTTCATGCACCTTCAAATGTATTCAGCCATGTCCTTTTTCATTCCTGGCCAAAAGAACTGCTTCCTAGATGTAGAAATTGTCTTCTGGCACCCTGGGTGACCAGAATACGGAGCTTGATGGATTTCATCCATAAGAGCTCTCCTCAAATATGATACACTCGGAATATAAATTCTACCTTTATAAGTAAGAATTCCATATTCTTCCAATTTATATCCCTCGTGCCTCTTCTCAAGACTTTGTTGCTGTAATTTGTCTTTTACCCACCCATACAATTCATCTCCGACAACATGATTAACAATATACTGCCTCAAATGTGATTGGAAAATACTAAGAGATGCCAGATGCATTTCCTATACCTTCCTGCTAAGTGCATCAGCTACCTTATTTTCTTTTCCCTTTATGTGCTTGATTTTGAAATCAAACTCACATAAAAATTCCAGCCATCTTGCTTTCCTAGTATTCAGATTAGGTTGATCAAACAAATACTTCAGTCCACAGTGATCTGTTCTGAGTTTAAATCTTCTACCCATCAAGTAATGCCTCCACATCTTGAGAGCATGTACTATGGCTGCAATCTCGAGATCATGAGTGGCATAGTTATTCTCATGCTCCTTCATCTTTATTGACTCATAACATATCATATGGTTATCTTGCATAAGGACTCCTCCCAGCCCTTATCTGCATGCATCGGTACATACCACAAAATCTTTCTCTGGATCTGCAACTTTCAATACTGGTGCACTGGTGAGAAGATTCTTCAACCACTGGAGGATTTCTTCACACTTCGAAGTCCATTCGAACTTTATCCCCTTCTTTTGTAAGGAAGTGATGGCATGTGCAACCTTGGAAAACCCTTCAATGAATCTCCTGTAGTATCCTGCAAGTCCCATAATCTTACATCTGTCACATTTCTTGGAGTAGGCCAATTCACAATGGCTTCAATCTTCTCAAGGTCTACTAATATACCCTCTTCTGAGATAATGTGACCCAAGTACTGAATTCTATCTCTGTAGAAGTCACACTTGCTCAGTTTTGCATACAGCTGATGCTCCCTGAGCAATCGCAATGTCAATCTCAAATGCTCTTCATGTTCTTCCTCATTCTTAGAATAAATAAGAATGTCATCAAGGAAAACAAGAACAAACTTGTCCAAATACTTACTAAAGACACTTTTCATTAGGCACATAAATGTAGTTGGTGCATTGGTGAGACCAAATGGTAACACTACAAATTCCTAATGCCCATACCTTGTCCTGAAGGTTGTCTTATGAATGTCCTCGTCCTTGATTCTCACTTGATGGTAACCAGACCTCAAGTCAACCTTGGAAAATACCTTTTCTCCTCTCATTTGATCAAAGAATTCATCAATCATAGGCAAAGGATATTTATTCTTCACAGTAACATTGTTCAACTATCTATAATCAATAGATAAGCTGAGTGTACCATATTTCTTCTTTACAAACAAAACCGGTGCTCCCCAAGGAGACACAATCAGTCAGATATACTTCTTTTCCAACAACTCTTCCAGTTGCATCTTCAACTCTAGCATCTCCGGTGTGCTCATCCTGTAGGGTGTCTTAGACACTGGTGCTGCTCCTAGCACAAGTTCAATGGTGAAATCAATGTCCCTCTTTGGAGGAAGCCCTGGAATCTCATCAGGAAACACATCTTTGAATTCTTGTAGCACCTAATAGTCCTCCAACCTAGGAGTTTCATCTTTTGTTGGTTCCAGAATATGAGCTGCATACAACTGGAAACATTTCCTATAGAACTTCTTCAACTGCATTGCTGAAACCTGTCTTACTGAAATTACCTTCATAATACCTTTCACAACTACTGGATTTCCTTCTTCATCCGTGCATTCAAAAGTCTTGTTATAACAGTCAAGCTTTACTCTATGAGCCTCTAACCAATCCATTCCAATGAGAACATCATAGGAACCAAGTGGTAGGACATTCATATCTACACAACTGATCAATCCATTCATGACTAATGGACACTTCTCTACCACTTCACTGACCTTTCTCTTAGTCCCAGTGGCTAGCTGAACTAACCAAGATTTCCCATGCTTTACCTTCTTAAAAGCACAAATCTCCACTACTCTAGGAGTAATGTAACTGTGAGTAGAACCAGGGTCAATCAAAATAGAAACAGATTGTTCAGCAATCTTACCTGCAACTTCAACCACAGTTTACTAGTGATCTTCCTGGTGGTCCTCCAATGCTGCATAAATTCTAGGGACTACCCTTGCTACTTGACCCACTGTTTCTACTTCCTGAATGTTATAAGTTGGCCTTGCACTTTCATTCTTAAGTGGAAAATATCTGCGCAAGTGGGGTCCTTCACATTTCCAACATTTGAGTGGACCTTTATTCTGATGTGGCTCTTTAGGCTTTCCACCTGTCACTCCAACTGGGTTACTAGCAGCTTGGGATGGCTGCTTCTGCTGATTCCTGAATCTAGAAGGTTTGAAAATTTTCCTTCTTTGGTCAAACTTCTCATTCTTCTTGTCCTTCCATGCCTTATGGTAATCAGGTTTACCTTTGCTTTTCTCATATCAATACTTAGCCTTCCTTATCACTTCTTCAAGAGTTATTGGTTCATAAAACTCAATTCTATCTTTGCAGGCTTGAGGCAATCCACTCAGAAACCACTGGACCTTCACTCTTTCATCTCTGATGTACCAGACATACCTCAACAATTCCAAGAACTTATTGGCATATTCATCCATGGTCTGCTATCCCAATATCAACTCATGGAACTTCTTGATCTTGTCATCATAATACCTGTCAGAGAGGTAATTCTGTCTAAAATACTTCTTGAACTGTTTCCACTTCAGCCTCCTTTCACTGATCTTCTTTACTTGCTTGAATTGTTCCCACCAAATGGATGCTCTTCCATTCAAATTGAAAATGGAAACTCTTGCCTTCATGTTTCCTAAATAATCCTGCACTTGAAAGTACTTATTTATCCCAAGAAGCCAAGATTTAGCCTCTTGCCTAGTCTTTATCTCACCATCAAATGTAGGAGGTTTAGCTTTCCTAAACTCATCTCGCTGAGTGATCCCTATGGTGCCTTCTTCTTTTCCTTTTATGAGAAGATGAACTTGTATCTCCACTAGATTCTTCAGAGTTAGATGAACCAATGGAAGTCCTTCTCCTCCTCCTAGTGCTGCTTTTACTGCCTTCGGGTCTTGATGTACCGCGTCCAGAATC
This sequence comes from Pseudotsuga menziesii, assembly GCA_001517045.1. Classification (NCBI taxonomy): domain Eukaryota; kingdom Viridiplantae; phylum Streptophyta; class Pinopsida; order Pinales; family Pinaceae; genus Pseudotsuga; species Pseudotsuga menziesii. Next base: position 7,746 of record LPNX010056527.1, on the reverse strand, counting down.
TCTCTTTCTCTGCAAGTCTGTCAAACTCTGCAACATGGCAGCATTCACCTGATGGTTCTCTTCCTAGGATTTAATCATGCTTCTCATGGTGGCTACAACCTTGGACGATGTTTCTCGGAATCTTCTTCCATTAGACTCTATGTCATCATTTCCATTGCGGATATTTTCTCCCATGGCATCTCCTGCATGCTCATAAGAATCTCGAGCATCATATCTGTCATGGGTTCTCATGACTGAACCACCTCTTTCTTTCCACACTGTTTTTCTTGGAATACTACTCTTGGAAGTGGTCTATAATTCTGCAAACATGTCAGTAGCAAACTATTAGATGCATATCATTAATATAAATCAAAACTACTTACCTTCCTTTAGAGAAACATAATAATAACAGTTTTGCTTAAAAACACAAAATCTTCTCTTCTTCCTTTTCAGCCCTGTGACCACTGACAATCTGCTGAAAGCCTACTAAAAGGCAGTTGAAAAATTATTGAAAAATCACTGAGAAGTTCTCTCGAAAACCCAAATCTCCTTTATCCCAATCAGACCTCCTCCCAACTATCTTTTCGACACTTTGGTGGTCAAAACACCTAGCTCATCGGCAGTCTATTCATTTATTTTCCTCCGGTGTGTCGGGTCCGTAGTGATCTAACCCTCTGAACTGTAATGGTGATGCCAAGGTCTATCCATCAACGGTTTCATTAGCTAAGGTCTTCTGCGGTATCGGCAGTTGGATGCATTATTCATCGGGTGCGCAGTCCCTTGGGCAGCCCCAACGGCGGAAAGTGATCTCACTGCAGGTTCCGCAGACATCTATCGGCTATCGAACCTACTATCCATCGGGTGGATAGTGTCTTATACTGCCGCAACGGTGGATTTAGAACCCTCGAATTCTTTCGATCAGTGGCCAACAAACCTTCTAGGGTTTTCGTGGATCACAGCTTGTTGGCGGTCGGAGCGACTAATCTTTGCAGCATCGGCGAGTGGAAAGAATAATGCATCGACGGAATAGTTCCCTCCGCAGCCGCAACGATGGACTAGCAAACAGCTAAATTCTTTCATGATGTCGACGATCCCAACAACTATTTTCTGTTGATGGCATCATTGGTCCGAACAACTAATTTCTTTCGGTGTCCACCACCGCATCAACGGTTCCATCATCTAAATTTCACCAATGATTCTGATACTTAGAGAAATTTTCAAAACTTTTCTCTTTAGTCTTCTTTTCCACAGCTTCATCAGCTCAACCATCTCTTATTCTTTTCCAATCCGTTTAACTATATGTCGGTGAAAGCTTCCTTTATCTTCCGCCAACTCCGTCGGCTCCATATTCCCCTATATGTTGCCGATCAAATCAACTATTTGTCACCGCAGTATCGATGAATTAAACCTCAATACTTTCACAGTGTTGGCGCTCTCGAGCACTAAACGCCACCGTAGTTATGTTATCAGAACTCAGAGCCACTATTCACTAAACATCTCGGCATCGACGAGTGGAAGGACTAATGCATCGGTGAGATAGTTCACTAACCAGCCGCAACGGCAGATGCTTGAACAACTAATTTCTGCCAATCGGTGCTCCGATCATCTATCTTTTGCTGATCGCTAATGGTTTTCCACACTTAAACAAAATTTCAAAAATTTTCTTCTTCCTTCCATGTCGGTGATCCCATCCTCTAGTCATTGGTGATCCCAACCACTAACATTTTCCAATGGCCGATGATCTCGTTCCTTAGAAAATTTTTGGAACATTCCTCCTCTGTCTTCTGCCGCATCAGCCGTCGGATCAACTATCTTCTACGTCATCGCCGGTCGGAGGCTCTACCCACTACAACAAAAACTGGATTTAGCATCTCTTTTTGCATCCTTTTTTGTGTCTAGACTATCTTTCAGTTGATTTTTCTTCATTTTTTGGACAAAATGGTGCAATTTCACGGGTTGGTGCTATTTTAGGCATTTTTTGCGTCTTTTTTCTAAATTTGGCGCAAATTGCGGCGTAATTTGCACCGAGTTTTGCACCTAGTTATGCGACAGGTTTTGCATCAGGTTTTGCGACAAGTTTTGAGCCTAGTTTTGCACCTAATTTTGCGCCTAGTTTGTACATCTACTCTTGTTGCGCCCCCTTTTACGCCCATGTTTGCCTCAACTTTTACGCCCTTGTTTTCATCCACTTTTACATCCTTTTTTACATCCACTTTTGCATCGACTTCTGCTTCTTTTTTTGCATCCCTTCATGCGCCAAATTTTGCATCAAAGTTTACATCCTGTTTTGAGTCTAGTTTTGCATCTCGTTTTGTTTCAGCAATTTTTGCATCCACTTTTGCATCCATTTTTTCGTCCACTTTTGCACCCACGTTTTCATCCCTTTTTGCATCCCAATTTGCATCCATGTTTACGTATTTTTTTGCATCTACTATTGCATCCACATTTGCATCCACTTTTTTCGTGTCCCAATTCATACCCATTTTTGCGCTTACTTTTACACCCACTTTTGCTTCAACTTATTCATCTACA
>LPNX010056520.1:21940-230495 GCA_001517045.1 Pseudotsuga menziesii | reverse complement strand
ATTTAGATTTATCCTAATGTTATTGCATGATATTTGGGGATTCCATTTGTAGTGAACTTAAATGTTATTCATCATATTCCTTAGAAAGCTAGTATGTTTAATACGTTCCCTACTATTGAGATGAATTTCAATGGCTTGAGAATATTTTGTCAGCTTATAAGCGTTCCAAGTATGGTGGATATTGAGGTGAGGCTTTCTCTTTGTGTCATGAATTGTTTGTACCATGAGTAAGGATAGGGGGAGAATTGGTTTGATTACCATTGCAATCATGGAAGTATTCTAGTGGCCAAGTGGGTCGTGTGATGTCATGAGAGTTCAACTTCTTTGTATATCTTATTTCAATATCAATTTCTTTAAATGCAACATTTAAGTAGATTTTGAGGGACTTTCATATGTGCAATATGATATGATATTCTCATCTCTTTTAGGTGTTTGGTTTCCTCATATTTTGATTAATTTTGGATTCCTAGAAGATGGTTGTTGGTTTGATTTGTTGTTGATGGGAAGGTAGAGGGGTCGGTTGGAGCTTATCTTATCAACTCATTTTTATTTGGAAGGTCTGCGTTCATGTGCGGTGGAGCTATCCCATTTTTTATATTAGAGATTGAGTAGGAAAGTTGTCATTCTTTATCATGATTTGTGGGATTATATCTCTTGTTCTTGGAAGGAGTGGCACACTCTTACTCAAGAGTATGGTTTAAATGATTTTTTTTTTCTTTCAATTATGGATCTTTTGGGGGTTTATATCCCAAAGGTTAAGTTCGATAAATAGAATATTCGAATTCCTAGGACTTTTTAAAGAGATTGGAGTTGGAGTTTAGGTTGATCACTTCAATAGTATGAATCTCATTACCTATAGTTCATACTTCATTATAGGGATCTATTAAAACTTGTCCTAAATACTAGCTAGATATATAGTGATTAAGAGGACAATTGATTTGTCAATTGCACAATGTATGGTCATATATGATTTCTTATAAGTTGGAATTTTTTTCATTTTTGGTGATTTATTATGGGGTTTGAAGTAAGGTTAAGCTGACCAAGAGCGATTTTTTTTTTATTAGTTAGCATTCCAAAAATACAAAGCACAAGTTTTGGGAGTGTCAATATGACATAAAATGTTTGAGTTGCGTATCGCACTTGCGATATATCGCATATGCGTTTTGTAAATTTACATATCGCATATGCGATATATCGCATATGCGTTTTTTAATGTTACCTATCGCATATGCGATATGTAAAATTACAAATCGTGAATGTGATATATCGGATATGCGATATATATTTCCACGAACCTTAGCCTTGTGTTTGGGCTTGGGTTATTCCGAACGTGCCATCAATAACGCATATGCGTTCTTGATTTACACTTTGGAAGTGCGTTTCTGATTTCCTAAGTGGCACCAAAAAGTGGAACCAACTTCGTGCGAGCGCCCTGATTTTAATAAAACCACATGGATCGATCAGGGAGAGAGTTATGACTCGTCCTTTGAATAAAGTTGTCACCATCGATGGATCCGTGCCTAAGACAAGTATTGTATAAACCTTGAAACATTTTTCGATGGAGTCAAAATTTATAGCTTAAGATTTATAATATAGTGTGGTTTAGGTACAAGTGGTTTATTAAAACCTTGGTGGCACTTGTGGTTGTTAGTTTGAAATCTTCGGGACTAAGTTTCTCTTCTAAGCCAAGGTTGAGCTTTCAACTTGCACAAATGAATACGAATTCTCATGCATTAGCCTGGGAGGCTAAGTAATGCTACAATACTTACTTATCAGCTCTGTACAAGCTATACAAAACAACCAAGAGATGCTACGATAATACCTATAAGAGAAAGTATAAAAGCAAATGTTTGCAACATTTTATTATCAACTAATATGTTTGACATAGTATCAACCAATAGTCATAAGAAAACATACTAGCGATGTACACTAAACATAATTATAACTTTGCAGGTTACTAAAATCCTTGACCTTACGACGAAAGTCTAAGAAGTATAAACATCTCTACATATTTTCTAGGAATTCTATTGTTACATACAATAAATAATTCTTTTTTTTTAATTTATAAATTTAAGGGATGTTGCATGTGGTATTAGAGCGAGTTTCGAAAAACTAGGCATGATTGGCTCACTCACATATAAGAAAGAAAATGAATATACTAATTTTATTTGCATTTATTTCTATCCAGAAATATAAAATCTGTTTTGTAGGAAATGGAAGGTGCTGAAGCATCTGCCAAAAATGGTTCTGAACAAAACAATCCTGACAAAATTTAAGTAGATTTGAACAAACCACAATTAATACAAACAGTTAAGGAGTTGAAAGAGGAATTGCATACTATAAAATTAGAGAATGAAAGAATTCTGGAAATGAATCAAATGCTACTAGACAATATGCATAACAGAGGAAAAGATAAAGGAAATGTTTATGAAGCTGATTTTGAAACAACCTCTTACAAACATAAAGGAAAGAAATAAAAATATTTTGATAGTGAATCTTCTTCATAGGTTAATGCAAGGTCACGTAAGGGAAGGTATAAGTACATAAGTGACAGTAGTGAAAGTGACCATAAACCTAGAATAAGGAAGTATAAACCCTGCAAAGAAATTCCTGGGGAAGTAAAAAAGATAAATACCCCCATGTTTAACGAGGAAGTAGAGAAAGGTGAAGAAGCAGAAGCTTGGCTACTAGGAATGAAGAAATATTTCCATATTTACAACTATTCTGATAGACTAAAGGCCATGATGGCTATTTACAATTTGACTGAAAAAGTCGATATCTGGTGGTAAGATATAAAAAGGGTCAAAAATATGAAGGAGAAGTACTTAGCCTGGATAGTTTTTAAGAAGTATTTTAAAAGAAAGTTTTTTTTTTGAACAATACTACGAAGAAAGAGCCAAGGATTTCTATGAATTAAAATTGGGTTCCATGTCTATGAAAGAGTTGAGAAACAAGTTTTTAAGTCTATTAAGATACATACCTTACATAATAGATGAAAAGTATAAAATTCAATGGTTTTTAAGATCTCAACCTACTAGCTTTAAAGATAGGATTGAGTTTGATAATCCAAAATTTTTGGAGGAAGCCATGAGAAAGGTTGAATTCTATTATGAGAAGAACAAGAAAAGAGAAATTTTACCTAACTCGAAGACTAAAAAGACAAGTCATTTTGACCATAAGAGAAGAGGGTTTATGTCAAGTAAGAGTTTTGGGAGTAAATCTCATAACTAGTCCAATAATAACTATTAGAAAAATGATTTTAAGAATAAAGTACCCCAAAATACTGCAATACCAAAAGGTAGGGATATGTCTAACAATTTTGTTAAGACTACTGAACAAAGGGAACCTATCAAATGCTGGGAATGTCAGGGACCGCATTACGCCAAGTACTATCTGAACCTGAAAGTGAACATCAACAACATAGACACTATCCAGGAAGAGGAAATAGTTAGAGATGTGGAAAACGAGATGCACAGGATAAATGCATCTCTAGAGAACCAACAAGTGGATCATTAGACTTCCATGGTGGAAGTGCAAGGTATGATACACAATTTTTCTGTTTCCATCTTGATTGATCTAGGTGCTATTTTTAGTTATATATCTCCTAGCATAGTGGAAAAGTGCAACTTTTCCTTAAAAACATTTGAAAAATCCCGGCTAGTCCAATGAGCCACAGGAACTAAAAGAAAGGTGGTAAATTATGTTGAAAGTTGTAATTTGCTTATGAGTCAGTTTGAAACTCAAGTCAAATTAAATGTATTACCTTGAGGATATTATGATGTCCTAATAGGAATGGATTGGATTGAAAAACATCTAGTGATTTTAAACTATTTTTAGAAAACTTTTACTTGTTTGACTAATGAAGGAGAAAGAATTACTGTCACAGGAATACCTAGGAAGATATCTGTTAGACAAATTTTAGCCTTACAAAAGAAAAAGGTTGTAAAGTCTTTGCTGTAAAAATAATAAATAATGGACAAATTGGTAAAGAAGATAAACCAGGATTTGAGGATATTCCGATCTTGCAAGATTTTGCGGATGTATTCCTGAAAGAAATTCCAGGATTACCTCCCAAGCGAGATTTGGATTTTACAATCGAATTAGTACTAGGAGTAGTACCTAGCTCGAAGGTTCCCTATCGAATGAATATCTTGGAACTGAATGGATTAAAATTACAATTACAAGAGTTAATAGACAAACATTATGCAATACCAAGTGTATCTCCTTGGGGAGCACCGATCTTTTTTGTTAAAAAGAAAGACGGTACTCTGTGTCTATGTATAGAATACCGTCAACTTAATAAAATGACAATAAAGAATAGGTATCCTCTACCCCGCATTGATAATATATTTGATCAAATACACAGAGCGACGATATTCTCAAAGATTGACTTAAGGTTTGGGTATCACCAAGTCAGAATTAAAGATGAAGACATCTTTAAAATTGCTTTCAAGACAAGATACGAGCACTAGGAGTTTATGGTTATTCCTTTCGAGCTAACTAACACTCCAACAACATTCATGTGCTTAATGAACAGTGTCCTAAGTAAGTACTTATACAAATTTGTAGTCGTCTTTATAGACGACATATTAATTTATTCTAAGATAAAAGAATAACATGATGAACACCTAAATATAATATTACAAGTGTTAAGAGAACATTAGCTATATGCAAAGTTTAGCAAATGTGATTTTTATAAAGATAAAATACAATATTTAGGGCACGTAATATCCGAAGAAGGGATATCGGTTGACCCAGATAAAATAAAAGCTATAATTGATTGGCTTGTTCCTAAGGACATAACTAATGTATGATCCTTTATGGGAATAATAGGTTATTACATAAAATTTATTAAAGGATTTTCAAAAATTGCAAATCCTATAACCTCATTACAGAAAAAGGTAAGAAATTTGTTTGGGATCAGAAATGCGAAGACAGTTTTAATAAACTAAAAGATTTATTAACTACTGCATCCATTCTAAAGATAGCATATCCAGACAATGATTTTGTCGTATTCAATGATGCATGCAACGAAGGCTTGGGTGGAGTACTAACACAAGAAGGTCATGCAATTACGTATGAATCAATAAAATTAAAAATTCACGAAAAGAACTATGCAACTTATGATTTAGAGTTGGATGCCATAATCCATGCTTTAAAAATGTGGCGCCATCACTTAATAGGTAAAATATTTATGCTAATGTTAGATAACATAAGCCTAAAATATATGTTTGAACAACAAAATCTAAACATGAGGCAAACTAGATGGCTAGCTTTCCTTAGTGAGTATGATTTCGAAATCAAACATATTAAAGGGAAAGAAAATAAAGTGGCTGATGCCTTAAGTAGAGATGCAATAACAAGTTTTGTAGCTTCCATTAGTAGTTATACAATTGATTTAGAAGATAAATTGGAAAAAGGAATGAGGCTGGACCCAGAATACCATAGTTTGAAAGATAAGGTAACTCAGAATGTATCTGAAAATATAATTACAGATTACTGTTTTAATAAAAAATGTCTAATACTGTATGAAAACAGACTCTAAGTGCCAAATATATTGGAAGTTAAACTGCTTATTTTGAATGAAATACACAAGTCCTTTTTCTGGACATGTGGGGTATCAGAAAATCATAACCGTGTTGAGAAAAGAGTACTTTTGGCCTAAAATGACAAATGAGGTTGCTGATTTTTTAGCTAGGTGTAACTAATGTCAGCAAGTTAAAGTTGAACATCAACACCCAGCAGGCCTTTTACAACCATTACCAATTCCAAATTGGAAGTGGGAAGTCATCATTCTTGATTTTGTAACTAGCTTACCTAAAAACCAGAAACAAAATGATTCAATAATGGTAGTTATGGATAAGCTAAGTAAAGTAGCAAACTTTATCCCTGTTAAAACAACTTATAAAGCTGCTAACATGGCAAACATCTTCGTGAAAAAAAATATTCTGTTTACATGGAATTCCAAAGGTAATAATTTCTGACCGAGATCCAAAATTTACTCGTAATTTCTAGAAATCTTTATTCAAATGGCTAAATACTAAATTAAACTTCAGTACTACTTATCACTCGCAAAAGGATGGACAAACAGAAAGAGTTAATCAGGTACTAGAAGATATGTTATGAATGTATGTTAGAGATTATCCCAAGAAGTGGGAAGACTATTTGCACTTAGCTGAATTTGCTTATAATAACCATTATCAAGATTCAACAAAGCTTAGTCCTTTTGAAATATTATATGGTAGAAAGTGTAACACTCCTATTACATGGAGTAATCTAGTAGACCAATTGATGTTAGGACTTGCTCAAGATAGGAAAAAGAGTCATGCCAAACTTAAAATAATTCTGAAGGAATTCCAAGTAGGTGAGCATGTGTTTGTTAAGGTGAAACCCATAAAAAGATCCTTTAAAATAGGGAGCTATGCTAAATTAGCACCCAGGTATTGTGGATCATTTGAAATACTGGAAAAAGTGGGGTTAGTGGCATATCAGTTATCCTTTCTACCTAATCTTAAAATACATAATGTCTTTCATGTTTCTATTTTGAAAAAGTATATACATGATGCTACTCATGTGATTGATCGGAATGTTATTTAGATTGAACTAGAAGGAGAGTTTTTGGTGGAATCGGATTGTATTCTCGACAGGAGGGAAAATTTTCTTTGGAATCGCACCATTGGATAGGTAAAGGGCAATGGAAACACCTCAGTCCAAATGAAGTGACCTGGGAATTGGAGAGTGATATGAGGGCGGCATATCCATCTCTCTTCCAAGAAGACTTAGAATAACTTAAGCAAGATTGAGGAAAATGTTGAGCTTAAGGGGGGGTGTTTGTAACATAACCAGAAGTGAAAAATAAATGTTTACTATTTATTTGAGCAAAAACATTTTGTTAATTTTTATTGTAAAGTTTATGACCAAGTGGGTCAAGGATGAATGTAATTGAAGAATTATTTATTTGAATAATTAATAAAAGGAAACACCTATTCATGGGAGACTGTTAAATGAGTGTTCACTGGCCCACTGGGAGGAAGGAGCAGTTGTAGAAGGCTGGTTGATAAGTTGTAGCACTAGCATTCACTTTCTAGTTGTTGCAGCAACAGAATTCGTAAAAAAGTGGTCATGTTCCCTGAGAGGGGGGAACTGAGATGGTGGCTCATTAAATTCCAAAACTAACCCAAAGACCTAGGAAATATTATATAAACAATCAAATTGAGTAGGATTCTCACCACTCATTCTGATTTCTGAGAAAATGAACGTTGTAACTGCTACAAACTGAAAAGTCAGGAATGCAAGGAATTTGGTGAGGGGATATCTAAAGTGATTTGCTGAGTTAAGTATGCTATTGAGTTATAAGTTGTAGAAATCTAATGTGTAATAGAGATCTTCATCCTAGTGGTTCACTGAACAGGATCGGGGGTCCTGAGCAAGTGATTTGGCTGCTTCAGGAGAAGGTTGGGTGGAACAGTTTCCCTTGAAGTTAGTCCCTTTACCGCAACACATCCAAGTTCCAACTCCATATCTGTATTATGTTAATGTATTACTTTTGTTTAAGTAGGTTGTAATGATTTTCAAATAGGGTTATAGTTAATTGATATTTATTCAAGGATTATTTTATTTAGTATTTGCATAAGAAATCGATTGATAGAGAAATGAATTTAAAATTATCTCCTGTATTTTTCCTCTCATTGAAGTGACGTACTCTAGTGGAGGAAGATATGAAATTTATGTATGAATAGTAGTACCATAATGATTGAATCATTGTGTATCTTCGTTATTACCGAGATTAAAAGTGATACATATTGTTTACAATCCACTGATAACTAGAGTTCCTGGTATTTAGTTAAAAATACAAGCTACAACTCTTAATCCAAGAGATAAAATATTACAAACAATTACAGTTAGTAAAATCGAACTTCAATTATAGAATAAGTATAGGATCAGGAATAGGATTAAGGTTGATCTTCCGTAAACAAGTTAGGTAGTAGCGAAATAAAGTTTATTCTGATTACATCAAGGACTTAAACCTGTAAATAGGAAAATAAAATAAATATAGAGTCTCTTCTTTAATGTACACATTAAGGTATTTACAATTTTCAAACATAGTAACTACAAGCTGAATAAAAACAAAAATGTATAGATCTAACTTCCTCCTTAATACTCTGTTGAAGATAATCTTTCTAGGATAAGTGTCTTGTCTCTTAAAAACAAACTCTAGAATTAATCTAGAATAAAAATAACTAAGCCATATCATTTGAGGGCATCTTAAGTCCAGTTTTCGTAATGATTAAATTATTTAGTAACATCAGGTCAAGTTATCGACAAACCGTAGCATTGGTTATAGGCTTCAGGTCAGGCTGATGTTGTTCCTGCAGTAATTTGATTGTAGAAGCAAGTTAAAGCCTTAGGGCGTAATATTATTTAATTATTTCAAAACAATAAAGCTAAATAAATAGAGTTTAATTATTTAAATATTGAATCTATGGGAAAAAGGTCTCACAACCTAGACTGTGTAATAGGAGTAAGTATGGAAAATTCATCTATGAACTTATGGCCTATTAATATTGTAATAACCAAACCTAAGGTTAGCGTAAAAGCTTCCACATGAACTCATAATATTTTAAGAAGTGAAACCCTAATATTTTTTTATTATAAATGATTACTATACTTCAATTCTATAGTTTTGACTCTAAATAGTCATTATTAACTGAAGAGATGGCACCACGACCCTTTTCATAAAAGGGAAAATACAAACAAAATAGAAATGAATATTATGACTTTGGTTTCCAAATATTTGATCTTATAAACCCTTTTTAAATCCTCACATTTTACTAGCATAAGATTATCTCGATAGAAGCCTCATGACTTTCTATATACAAAACTTATCAAAAGTAAGAAAAACTATTAGCAGTAAGGTAAAGTACAAATTGATAAATGAAATACAGAACTCCCATAACTATAGCAAACAAGCTTCAGTACCAACTGGGTATGAAACCTTAAACAAAATGATTTTGTTTTTATTTGAACAGAGGCCTTAAGGGTCCAAAAACAAATAATTATATACACAAAGAAGGAAATTTTGAATTGCAAACTATCTCGTACAACAAGGACATTATTATATTGTTCTACCTTCTTGAAATTTCTCTATTAATAGCCTTTTGATGTTTTTTGAATAAAATTATTGGCCTTACGACCTTATCAACATCTACGACAGTCAGGGTCTCATGGCTCTATTACTGTCATCTAGTCATAACAGTAAACAAGATTGAAAATAAATAGAAGGCATTCGTGAAGATTATTTAGATGCTACATTTTAGTGTTAACATTTTAATAAGCATTTATTAAAGGTAGCTTTGAGGGTTTATTACAGAGATACATTTCCTTGTTTTATCAAAATAGTAAATCTGTGTTTAGAATGGCTTCGAAGGCCAGAGACAAAATCAATGGAGCAATGCTCAAGGCCACGATTTTATACAAAGTAAATAAAATATCATAAAGTCTGTATTTCCAAAATCAAAATAGAGGTATAATAAAACCCATCGCTTCCATTAAGAAAGTAGCATAGTCGCAAGGCTCCACAGACAATATTCTTTACATCTCTGAAAATTACAAAGACATTTAAATATTGAAATAAACAAAATTACGTTATCAAAACCCTCATGGTTTTACAATAGAAACAAGTTCTAAAACCCAAAAGATATTACAGAGGGGTTTAGTCGTTTAAGACTCCACAGAGAACCGAGTCTTGGAATACCAAATTCATTCTTATCACTTTCATAACAACAACAACAAGAAAAAAAATTTAAACCCCAAACTATAGAGGTTTTAACACTTGCAAGAAAAGCAGTTTCTCCCCAGAGCCATGATAAGGTAATACTACGAGTCTTACCGTCTTAGTGACTCCTCACTTTAATGTTTAGTGAGAATCTCATCACAAAGGATTGCTTTGTAATTTCCTGCATGCACATTTTATTACATAGGTTAAAAAAAGAAGAAAACTAAACTTAAAACTGTCTCAAAGAGTTTAAATGATAGAGTATGATTTTATCAACAAAGAATTTACCTCTGTGATGATTTTAGAGCTTGGAAGAGTCACCCAAATATTTCAGGTTTCCATACACTGACTGCCACTGCAAGGAAATAACCATGGTCAAAATAACATAAGAGCCAAGTGTCTTAGTCCCTTCATCTTGGGTCTCTCTTAAGAGTGTTCTAGAGCCAAACAACAGAAGGATGGGAGATTTTACAATAGCACCTTGAAAACCAAATCGGGCAGCATAAACATGATGATTGTGACTTTCGAGGTCCATTAAAGACCTAGGGATTCTCTTTTTATCCTTCTACCATGGAGGAGTGATTTTAATACAATCACATGGATCAATCAGGGAGAGAGTTATGACTTGTCCTTCACATAAATTTGTCACCCTCGATGGATCCATGCCTAAGACAACCATCGTATAAACCTTTAAAATGTTTTCAATGGAGTCAAACTTTATAGCTTAAGCTTTATAATATAGTATGGTTTAGGTACAAGTGGTGGCACTTATGGTTGTAAGTTTGAAATATTGGGGACTAAGTTTCTCTTCTAAGCCAAGGTTGATATTTTAACCTGCACAAATGAAGACGAATTCTCATGCATTAGCCTGGGAGGCTAAGTAAGGCTACAATATGTACTTATTAGCTCTGTACAAGCTAAACAAAACAACCAAAAATTTCTATGATAGTACCGATAAGAGAAAGTATAAAAGCAAATGTTTGCTACATTTTATTATCAACTAATATGGATGACATAGTATCAACCAATGGTCATAAGAAAACATACTAGTGATGCACACTAAACATAATTATAACTTGGAAGGTTACTAAAACCCTTGACCTTACGATGGAAGCCTAAGAAGTATAAACATCTATATAGATTTTCTAGGAATTCTATTGTTACATACAGTAAACAAATTTTTTTATTTACGAATTTAAAGGATGTTATAGTTTGGAGGTGGAAGGTGGTGTATTTTATCATCTTGATGTCCATTAGTAACCACATATTGGAACAAAATGTTGGGGAACCTCTTCACCTTGGACTATAGAACCAAAAAAAAATTGCAAAAGGGAATTGCATCCAAGAAAAGAGATTGTGTCTAGGAACACCATTGTAGCACTTAAGCATAGTGCATTCTTATTAGAACATCATAATGCATACTTGATACACAAAAATATATACATTAATGTATCCCATAGGGTTATTCTTTTATTGTCTCCATAGCTAACGAAATCCCTTAAAGTGAGGAAGATTTGGTCCACAAAGAGGGGTTGTTGGCTTTAATCGTTTTCACAAAATCCATAATGTCCCATATTTTAGTCGGTTTTTGTAGTTGAGTCACCCATGGCCTTGTTAACCATTAAATAAAGCCTTCGACTCTCCTAGTTGATCCATTAGTTGATTTATTTGTAGTTAATTTTTTTATCGAGTGGCTATATCCATAACATACAGGAGGGTCATGAACCTTAAGAACCATAGGTCCCAACACCTTACCATCAACACAATGCTTTGGAGATCCAGGAGTATAATTATGTACTCTAAAAATCCCCTAATAATTACAACTTCCCAAATCTTGATCATATCCCGAAGTTTCACAAACTTAGCTTTTAGAAATGAATTCATAAAGATATAGTGGTCTGGTCATATTTAACAAGTGAGACAATATTTCCCTACACCAACTGTCTCAAATAATGATCATAGAATTTAACGTGCTTCATCTTTCTATGAGAAACACAATTTTCAATAACTTGTATCATACTCAGGTTCTCATAATTAATAATGGTTTAGGTTTTATTAGGAAACCCAATCTCTTCTAGAAGCTAGCAAATCCACACTATGTTTGTACCTACATTGACAACGCCACAATACTATGTTTTTGTAGTCGAAAGAGAGAGTACCTTATGTTTCTTACATGACCAGGATAGGGGTCTAGAACTAAGTGAAAACACATATCTAGGAGTGGAATTAGAGTTATCAACGTCACATCCTCACTTGGAATTAGTAAACCCAACCAACGGTTCTGCACTACGATAATATTTAACCTCATACAAATAAGTTCCTTCGATATAGAGAACATTTCTCTTTGCATCTTTCTATTAGAATTCTTGAAGATCCTACATGAACTAGGAGACAACACTAACAACAAAGGAGAGATTCAATCGAATGTGCATTATGTAAATCAAGTTATCGACCAACTATTGATACAAAGTGGAGTCGATTTGTGGAGAGTCATAGGTTTTCGACAACTTCACTCCAAAGTTATAAGGCTTACCACAAGACTTGTAATCATCCATATTGAAATGTTTCAAAATATCCAAAGCATATTTAGGGTGAGAAATAAAGATACCATCATTCATTTGTAAAATTTTAATTCCCATAAAGAAATGCAACATACCAAGGTCAATGATTTCAAAGGCATCTACAAGTTCTTTCTTCAAACCCAAAATCATATTGACATTATTTCTAGTTATGATTAAATCATCAACATACAATGCCACAATAAAGGTATCATCATGAACATGTAATACATAAATACTATGATCAAATTCACAATGTTTGAAGCCAATACTGACAAAGAAATGATTAATCGTATCATACCAAGAATGATGTTCATGTTTCAAACCATACAATGACTTCTTGACTTGGCATAAAAGACAAGAATTCATCACAACACGAATTCGTTGTTCCATATATATTTATTTAGACAAATCTTCGTGAAGAAAACACAATTTTAACATCTATTTGATGAAGTTCCCATCCAAAAGGAGCAGCAAAGGAGAGAATCAATTGAAAAGTTTTCATCTTTGCAATAGGGGAAAAGGTTTTGGTGTATTCTATGTCTTCTTGCTAACAGAATCCCTTAGATACCAAAGGATCCTTGTGAAATTCAATAGAACCATAATAATTAAAATTGGTATTATAGACCCATCAACACTTCACTACATTCTTTCCTTGTGGTCAAGGAACAAGTTCCCAAGTCAGATTCTTCAAAGAATCTATTTCAGTAGTCATAGTTATATTTTCCCATTCTGGAACACCCTGAGCATTTGCATAAGTGTCAGAATCACATGTTTCAAGAACACATGCCATCAGTGAAACACTGCCATGATGTTTCTAACTATGGGTTAGCCAACCAATACTAACATCTCCAACATCTGGTCCAGCAATTCCAATTGTTTTAGCATCCCACTAAGGTAAACAATATAATAGCAATTCAGTTCGGTTATTTTTAGTTGAAGGATTCATTGCATTGATGTATTAAATTACATTAGACCAAATACCAATCGACTCAGGGGTATAATTCATTGATCTGGTCAAAAATCTATAGAATGGTTTAGTTGATCCCGATTATTCAAGAATATCAAATGGATCTCAAGGCAATTGACCAAAGGAGGAATTCAACAACTTATTGCATGAAATATTATCATCAAATATCACATTCCTACTAAAAAATATTTTGTTTGACAAGGACAAATGGTCGATATGCTTTCAATTCATCAAAATAACTCATCATGATGCAATCATGACTCTTTCCATCCAATTTATTCCTAAATTTATCACTAGTATGCACCCAAGAGACACATACAAAGGTTTTGAGATGTCCTATAGAGGGTTTCCTTCCTTTCCACTTCTCAACTAGAGTCATGTCAGCGATTAATCTAGTCGATACAAGGTTCAATATAGTTTGATAAGTAACTAAATTATAGCCAAAATTTGTCGAAATATCTTTAGTCTACAATAGGAACCGATCCATTTCAACGTCCAAAGTCCAATTCTTCCTCTCTACGACAACATCCCACTGAAGGATGTGAGGGATAGATCTCTACCAATAAATACCATTTTCCAAGAGATACTCTTAAAACTATAAATTCACATATTCACCACCATTATCTAATATCAAACATGTGATGGGTCGACCACATTTCTTTAAAAATGGTGCCTTAAATTCCTTGAATATTTTAAGAACATAACTCTTATTCTTCAAGAACTATACCTTGTAAGTATAGAGAAATCATCAATAAAGGTTGAAATATACTTTACACCTACTAATGAATGTTTGTTCATGCAACAAATATTACTATGAACATTTTCTAGTCAGTTATGTGCATGCCATGCTTTCCCTAGATCAAAGGGTTCATGATGATGCTTTCCAAGCACAGATCCTCTACAAAATCCATCATGTGGTACAATATTTGGTAGACCAGTAACCATAATATGAGTTACCATCATATTCAAACTTTGAAATTTCATATGTCCAAGTCATTCATGCCATATTCAACTTTTGTCATTGGTCTTAGCAATGAGTGCAGTTGGCCCAATCATCTAGGAAACATTCTTAGGAGAATCACATAACTTGTAAATCCTATATTTAGGATCTAAATATATTAAATCAATAGTTTACCTCTTGTGCTTCAAATTATTTATGATAAATCAATCTAACAAAAAATAAACAGTATTCTTCGTCTGTGTAAGTTGAGAAATCAACAACAAATTTGCACTCAAGTAGGCATCTGATAGACACTGGATATTCGACCATGTTGACAATCAACATCATTGTTTCTAATAACTATAAGAGTGTATTCATAAGCAACATAAACATTATATTTGAGATATCCACTTAAGGAAGAGAAGAGAGAAACATCCTTAGTCATGTGATGAGTACAACTAGAATTGCCTATCCATTTGGTCTAAATTGTACAGACATGTAATGCCTAGCAAATGCTAGTGCTAACATAGAAGGTGATTTTTTCAATAGGTTAGTTGATTGATTGACTAGTTGATGCACTTTCCTCAAGGATATTGGCCTTCCCTTCCAAGTCCTTCATCTTCTTCTAGCAGTTTTTCTTGACATGTCTCACTTTTCCACAATACTGTCGAGTCTTCCCCTTTCAATCCTTCTTCATTGATGATGGCTCTCTAGTCTTTTGTTTAGTAGGTTAGTCAACACATTTTATTTAATTATTTGACCAACTATTTTATTTAATTTTTGGATTGATATTTATTTTGATCAAGTGAGCTTTGTGTCGATTAACAAACTTCCCTTCTTTAAGAAACCTTTTTTTATTTAGTCAACAAATCGTAGAAGACATCAAAGGTGAAATCCTTTTTCTCTTTCTGATGAGACATCCAATTGGTACAAAGGAAAGGAGTAGAAGAAATCATAAGGAATATTCAAATTCATCAAGGCAGTGCAATGAGTTATCCATCATTCTTTGGAAAATCCTTACCATAATCACCAATTTC
The DNA here is from genome assembly GCA_001517045.1 of Pseudotsuga menziesii. Taxonomy (NCBI): domain Eukaryota; kingdom Viridiplantae; phylum Streptophyta; class Pinopsida; order Pinales; family Pinaceae; genus Pseudotsuga; species Pseudotsuga menziesii. The sequence continues at coordinate 215,215 of LPNX010056520.1, read as the reverse complement.
AATTGTAGCTCCTTGATGCAAGCTAAATAGTCCTCAATCTGGTCAAAGGAAAGAGGCTCTAGAGAGATCAACTCTTTGTCTATCTGCATAATTTTACTTTCATTAACATTTTTGAAAAAATACTTCAAGTCATTCCAAGTGGCATGAAGATAGTCAATCCCACTTGTATGCAAGATATTATCCCTTGAAATATAGGTTTTGATGACCCCAACAACCTCATCCTTCTTTCCATCGATGATAAACTTAGCATCGAAATATGTTAGATAGGAAATAGGGACCTCCATGTATTTCCAAGGTCCCTTGCTTTTCATTATATTCTCCATATCTAGTGCCTATATTGCATAATTTTTTCCATTCAAACAACAAGTTCTATGTTGGAAGTCATCCTTCTGACTAAAAAAATCTGATCAAAGTTCAAGAAGAGGTATCTGTCAACAAATATTTTATCCCAAAGTCAATCAAATCTAGATTTGACTTAACATGATTTGTAGAAAAAAGGCTAGGAAAGAAACCGATATATTCGATACCATGTTGGGGAATCTCGTCTCCTTGAGCTATAGAACATAAAATAAAGTAACGAAAGAGAACTGTATAACAAGAAGAGAGGTGGTGTCTATAGACATCGTTGCAACACTTAAGAATAGTGTATTATGATAAGAACATCACAATGCATACTTGAAACACACAAAGACATACATTAACACAACTGATAGGGTCATTCTTTTATAGCCTCCAGATCTAACAAACTCCATTGAAGTGAGGAAAATATGGTCCACAAATAGGGGTCATTCGTTCTAACCATTTCCACAAAGTCTACAACGTCCCATAGTTTAGTTAGTTGTTGTAGTCAAGCTGACCACGACCTAGTTGACCTTTGAGTCAAGCCTTTGACTCTCCCACTCATTCCATCAATCGACTAATTTGCTAGTGAACTGTTCTTTATCAGTTGTCTGTCTTTAGAAGATATAGGATTGCGATGAACCTTCAAAACCTTAGGTTCCAACACATAAAGTAATCAAGAACCAAATATCCCTATCTAAAATATTTCTCCATGTCAATCCAAAATGAAGACAAACATACTCAAAGAAGAGCTTAGTAACTTGAAGAGAGCTTCTTTAGACATGAATGTCATCTTCCATACATCAATTTCCTCAATTGACACCTACTAATAGCCCAAATTTAGATAAACCTTATTACAACATTTGTTACACTAGAGCTAATCAAGCATATTATCAATCTAGGGGATTGAATACCGGTTATTGACTTCAATTTTGTCCACGGATTTGTAATCAATCAAGATCCACCATGTCCCATCCTTATATTGAATCAACACAATTGGGATTCCATAAAGTGAGGAGATTGGTTGAATCTTACCCTTAGAATTAGCTCTTGATTTTGGTTTTTGATTTATTCATTCTCTAGAAGAGAGCATTTTTATATCGAGCTATTGGGTAGAGGAGCACTAGGTATCAAATCATTTCCATGATTTACTTAAAAAACAAAGGCACAACTATAGGTGAGGCCCATATAGGTCTATATTCTTCCACTATCATGTCCACTTACTTCTATTATATGGAGATAACCTATGTATATCCCGTAGAAATAACATTAATATTATGTTTTCCTTCTGACCAAATCATGAAGATGAAAAAACTCCAAGTATGAAAGATTAACTTTCTACATTGCTTCATTCAAATCATAGACATCAATTGAAACTACCTTTATTACCCTATATTGTTGATGTACCAAAGTAATAATGACATTATACGGTCTAGATTCCTAAAAAGCATGATACTTCCTCTTATATGGGGGTCTTACAAGAACACAAAAAAATTCATGTAGAGTAAACATCACACTTATGCTCATATTTGAAGGGATTAATGTCATAGTGTAAGTGGCATTTCTCATTGATGGATATGTCTCATCACTGGATCAATAAATTGATGGTGTATACTTGGGGAGTAACATAATTAATATATTCAACCTCTTTAGGACCTCCACTTAGATTAAGTTCTTGTGGTTTTAGCTTTCAATTATGAAATGTATCAGTATTTTCTTCACCCACATTTGTGACTAGAAGAGGCACTCACCTCCGTTAGGCTCCTATGGTTGCTTTAGTGGATCTTTGTGGTAGTAATGGTAACACTAGGTTACATGCCAATGATATATTTTCCATTATGTGGCCTTATATTAGATTGTGAGCTAAAATATGATTATGATACTTTGAGCTTTGCCAATAATCACAGCATGGAAAGGCATTCATAGTAGTCACGCCAACGGGTTTTGTGGAACCCACACCAGTTTCCAATGTATTTCTTTGACTAATTATCTCAAGGTTGGCTGTAACACCCCGGTTTTGACCCCGTTTGCATGATGTATATAATGTAATTAATCATGGTGAGGAGATAAAGGAAAAAGCCCCACCATCGATTTGGTTGTGTATGTTTTGGCAATGGGAATAGTTGCCTATGGTATATCGTGCTATCCGACACATTATAGTTTGGCATCATGTAAATACGCACATCAAATAAAATAAACCACAGCCAGCTATGACGGCGCAACGTTAAAATGAGAAGGGCATGATTCCAAAGGATAAGGGTGTGGGGGAATTGTCAAACCTTGGCCAATGAGGAGAAACCCATGTGTCACCACCTTGTCTTACCCAACCACCTCCATTAAGACTTGCTACTGGTGGTTGAGGCAGTTATTGTTTTTGGAAGTGGGGTGGCAGGACTGTCATTCCTTACACCACCTACACACTCCACCAGCAAGGAACCTCACGATGGACAGGGGGATGAATATGCCCTTCCTTCATTCTCTCCACGGGCGTTAACTCCACGGTTTGTTTTTCCTCTCGGTTGTCTGTTCACCCACGCGCAGAGGTAGAGCTATCCATCCTCACGCAGGGATCATGGTCTGCTCATTATTTTTCATGCACAGGTATTTTCTATCTTGGTCTCACGCAGCCAGGAGTGAGGATTCATCTCCACTGTCACTGACATTGTTCCCCAGCGAGGAAATCGGTCACGGGCACCCACGATTTTCTTGTGGACAACCATTACGCTCAGGGACTGTTTTGTAGTCTGTGTAATTCTTTCCGTTTGCTTAGTTGTCTAGGATGGACTGCTGTCTTCCCCCATGTTGTGATTGCGTTTGCTGTGCGTTTGGGACTGTTATTTTCCCCCATGTTCTCCTCTGTTTTGTGGACTGTGTAAAGTTTCCATCGTTTTCATTGTGCATTGGGCTGTCGATTTGCCCTGTTTTGGGTTGCTTCTTGGACGCTAAGGCTGTGGACGTATTTTGGGTGTTGTGCTGAGTTGTTTTGGCCATGCTAGGGCCAAGAACAACTCTGAGTTGCCTTGTGGCTTGAGCTGTGTTTCCTCTTTTGTTGGGATTGTCCCTGGTTGTCTTTGCCTTCATCACAGAGCCGTGAGTGGGTTGTTTTGCTGCGGTATGCAGTGGTTGGTCTTCGGACTGTTGGGAGTGGGATTAGAGGCTGTGTATGGATGAGAGGACTGGTGTTGAGGCCACCAGCTTGGCATTTAGCCTGTCCTAGCTCCTTGATGGCCTGATAAACCCAACTGTGTTGGCTTGGCTATGCTTTGTGTATCCTTGGCTATGTGTAAGCCTGCATTGACCCTTATTCCTTAAGGAATCATGCCCAGCTCGGGGGTGGTAGTGTTGCTGAGAGATTGATGAGCACGCTGGCCTAAGGTTGGGTGGAACGTTGCAACGATGTAGCTGGTTGCGGAACGAGTTCTCCATCAAAAGATAAGTACTGCTGATTATTTCATCTCTGCAATTTAATCTACTGTTCCATGAATTATGATGAACATGTGAATGCTGGAATGTATATGTGTGTTGCTTCCACTGAATGTTGAATAACTGTGTATCTTCGTATGTTCTATGCATCTTAGTATGCATTTGTATGTTGAAGAATTATGCATCCTTGTATGATGGATTATGCATCTGGTTATGTATCCTTGTATGCATTATGTTTAAGTCTTTAATTTTAGCATTTATTTATCCTTGTTCATGTTCTTGGGGTTGTTTGCCTGTATGCATTGGTGTTGGTCGCGTCTTCGTCGCCGGTGTGAGGGTTGGGGACATGTCATTGGCTATCATTACCTCATCCTTTGTTATGAAAATATTGTTTGACTAATTATCCTTAGGTAGGATATCCTTAGTCTATCCTTTATTTCATAATTTGAATCCATTTTTATGATTCCTATGATGTGACAAATTTGTAGTCCCATAATCACTCTTACTCTTCTACTTAAACTTTTGATCAATTTTGATGATGATTAGTCATGAATATTTGTTACTATAACATAATACTATAGAAATAAAGGTCCCACAAGACATGAACACATTCATTGAGCATTAGATTCATTTTGAGATTGAGAAATTTTTAATCTAAGTCTATGGCAAGGATTTAACATTGAAGTGAAGGAATGATATGCTCTACAAGAAAAAGGGCATTTTAGCTCCATATTAGCACCATTATCTGTGAAGGATTTGGGAAATCTTTACATTTTAGATAGTGGTGAAAAATCAGTGTAAATGCATAGATATGCAATTGAAGATACCATTTATGGTGCAAATGTGGATCTTGTAAAGGAATTTGTTTTTGGTGTTAACTGCATAGGTAAAGTTCTATAATGTATGGTGTAAACCACCAAAAACGACCCTATATGGATAAACATTGTTTGTTGCTAAACATCATAACAACTTCTATAATATATAATGAAACCCACCAAAACCAATCCTATGTAAATTGATATTTTACATAACCAAGAACAAAAAAAATACAAACCCACCAAAAAAAATCATATCAAAAGAAACACAATCATGCGATATGTGAGAGGACACCTTGTCAAATATCTTTTTATGAATGCCAAATTTCACAAAGTAAGTCTCAAAACATGGAAACATGACATCATTTTAATATAAAATAATTTTTTTCTTTATGTGAATTAAAATAATGATGGTTGTTTTTGCTCACCATAACACATAACACTCTAATTGAAGGGAAGGTTGAAATTTGGGTTTAAAACATTATATAATAAAAGTATAATCAATTTTAGTAAAAAACACATAACATTTTAATTGGAGGGAAGGTTACTGATAGTTTCATCAATTTTAATAAAAAATGATTCAAAGATAAATATGAAATTTGGGTTTAAACATTATACAAGTAAAAGTAGAGTAAAATATGAAGTTGTAAATGTTTTGAAAAATAATCCATTAACAAGATGTTTTTTATTCAAATTATAAGAACTTAAAATTAAGTCATTAATAAGATTGAGGGTTGCACTCAAATTTCGAAAAGATTAAAACAATTTAAGTTTAAGAACATAATTGTGTAAAAATGCATTTGTTATTTTTTTTTAATCTCAACATTTGAATTAAATAAAACTAAATGTTATGTCATAATCAAAATCCCCTTTCCAAGAGGGAAACCAAACAATTTATAGAACCAGAGTTTATCAATAATAGTATAATAAGTTTGAGATGCTTGCCAAAACCTACTAATAGTGTCTAAAATACAGTTGATTAGAAATACTGAAAGTAACTTGTAAGCCATAGAAAACTAATTGGCCATGCCAAGCCATCATTAGAAATAGTAGTAAATGGAAACTCTAGTTTATGAGCTTGAGAGTCTATTTCATAATCCTTTCTCTTGGTTTCCTTGATGAGGAAGTTTATCTTGGAATTCAACTCATCCATTTGCAGTGATAGTTCATTCCATTCCTCCTTAGTCTTGGGAAGCACTTTTCTAAGCAATGACTTTATAGTCTAATACAAAGTTAGGGTTCTATAGTACTTACTATCCCTAGTGCAAGTACTACCTAAATCAGTGACTCATGGCTACATTTCTTCCTCAATTTCCTTTAGCTTAGTAAAATCATGCTCCTTCTTGACTCAATTCTTAGCCTTTACAATCTGAGCACGGATTTTTGGAGGGATATCCTAATGTTGATGTATATGTAACTTTGGAATGTATTTCACTTGTATTTCTTATGTATTGTAACTTGATGTTTATTCCAGGATGTACTTGAGTCATGTCATGCCTCGATGTTCCTATCAGGAAGTTCTATAATGTAAACAAGTCATGTCAAGTCATTGTGGGTAACCCTCCTATTGGATAAGGGTTAAATTCCTCATAGTTCTGGGGCACTAGGGTTATTAGACTCTCCTAGAGAGGTCGGCACTAGTAGGGTTTAGTCAAGTTGGGAATTAGTATAAATAGAGAGTTGGCCTCTCTATTTATTACACATCTCATACACACTCAAGTGTAGCGCATAGTTGAGGAAGGAGAAGACACCGGGGCTAGACAGAAAGAGGTTACTGTTGTCGGGAGATCACCTTACTATTTTGGGGATTTACTTTTGGTGTTGATTCTATCTCTGAGGAAGTTGTGGGGTTTTCACCATTTATGATTTCCCCAAGGATAAACACTGTGTTCATTGTCTCGTGTGTTATATTGTTGTGCTTGTTATTCTCTCAGTTAAAGATCCTAATGTATTGTTAGCTTAATGATAAAAATCTAACATGGTATTAGAGCTAACCTGAGAAGAAGACATTGTGCAGCTGCGGGAACTAGGGATTCCTACTTTGTGGATCTCTCTCCACATATTTTTAGCAAAAGAAGGTTGGAATAACTCTCCTCCCTAGGGCTCATCTTTCTGTCGAAACAGAATCCAATTCTGAGTTTTTTTAGTTTTTTCACAGAAGATGAATTTTTCAGTGAGCCTAGGCTGGGATTGATCTCCTCCCAAAAATAGAAGTTAGGGATCAAATTCAAATCATTTGGTCTTACAAAACTCCGGAAAAGCAAAACCCTAATCTGCTACTGAACCAGCACTGCAGGATTTCAGCTCCAAATCCAGATCTGACATCTTGACTTGGTAAGATCTAAATATTTTGTATTTCCATTTGAGGTTCTCAGTTTAAGATGTCTCATCATACCAAGCTTGATGAAAAGCTTGAGGGAGCTGATAACTTCCGATCCTGGAAGTATAGGATCTCCCTGGTCCTGGAAGAAAATGAGTTGGACTCCTATATCAGTGAGGAGGTTCCAGTTCCAGAGGGAGATGAGGCTAATGCCTTACACAAGAATAAGTTGGTTATGGAAAAGAGAATCATTGTTGATTCTATTAAGGATCACCTCATACCACAGGTGTCCTCCCTAAAGACACCTAAAGCTATGTTTGATGCCCTAACCAAATTGTTTGAAGGGAAGAACATAAACAAGAAGATGACTCTGAGAAACCAACTGAAGAATGTCAAGATACAGAATGCAGAGACCATCTAGTCTTACTTTACAAGGGTCTCTCAGATCAAGGAATAGCTGGAAGCAGTAGATGAAGAAGCAGAAAATGCAAAGATTGTGATGACCACCTTGAATGTTCTCCCTAGATCATGGGACTCTTTCATTCACGGGATTTGTGCCAGAAAGAAGTTAGTCAAGTTCATCAAACTATGGGAAGAATGCTCTCAAGAAGAAGCTCGGATAGCAACTTGAGAAGAAAATATGGGAAGTGAAGATCAAGCTCTCACAACCCACACCAAGAAAACCAAAAGGGATCATCATCACTCCAAAGGTAAGCCTCATCACTCTAGAAGATATTGGGCTATTGTTAGATGTTACACATGTGATGAGAAAGGTCACATATCCAAATTATTCCCTAACAAAGGGAATTCAAAGAAGAAGAAGGGAAACAAGAGAATAAATCATGCTCATGCTGCAGAGGATGATGAACCTTCTACAAAGAAAATCAGACAAGAAAGTGATTCTTCAAGTGATGAAGAATATGTACTGATCTCCGCTCTCATGGGAACTGTTTCACATGGAAGAAATTATTTTCTCATAGACAGTGGTGCTTCCAAGCACATGACGGGATTCAAAGAATCATTTGTGAAACTATTTGAACATGAGTCACCTCACAAGGTGAAACTTGGGGATGACTACTAGTATCCAATAAAAGGTAGTGGTGAATCCTCCTATAAACTAGACCCTGGAAATTATATGAAGATGAAGAATGTATTATTTTTTCCAGGACTAAAGAAGAACCTCCTCTCCATATCCGCATTAGATGCAAAAGGAATGAGGGTTGATTTTGTAGATGGCCAAGTTCTTATGTGGCCAAAGGGAAAGACTTTTGATGATGCAATAGTGATTAGGGAACAAGAAGGAGTTCTATACAAGTTGAAGGTCCAACCAAAACAAGCTTTGGTTCATGACTCAGTAGAACCAAATGAAATTTGGCATAGAAGGCTTGCACATGTGCATTACAGAGCACTACCACTTGCAAGAAAAGATGTTGAAGGTCTTCCAAAAATTCAAGCAAAACATGAAGGGGTCTGCAAAGGATGTGCAAAAGGAAAGAACACAAAGAAGACATTTCCAAGTAGAGAGAGCAAAGAAAAAGGGATCTTGGAAATCATCCACTCCAATGTATGCATACCAATGTCATCAATCTCACTAAGGGGGTATGTGGACTATGTTTCTTTTATTGATGAATTCTCTAGGAAGAGATGGATTTACTTCATGAAGAAAAAAGATGAAGTATTCAGCAAGTTCAAGGAATTCAAAGCCTTGATCGAGAACCACACTGAAAAGAAGATCAAGACTTTTCGATCAGATAATGACGAAGAATTCACTTCAAATGAATTCAAAGAGTTATGCAAAGACTCAAGGATTAAGAGGGAGTTTTCCACCCCATATAATCCACAACAGAATGGGATTGCAGAAAGGAAGAATAGAACTATCATGGAAGCTGCAAGAGCAATGCTTCATGATCAAGATCTTCCTATGCATCTATGGGCAGAAGCAGCCAGAACAATGATGTATGTACAGAACTGTACTCCACACAGAGTGCTTGAGAACAAGACTCCTGAAGAAGTCTTCTCTGGCAAGAAACCAGAAGTTAGCCATTTCAGAATGTTTAGCTGTCCTGTGTACATACACATTCCAAAAGAGAAGAGAACAAAATCAGATCCTTCAGGAAAGAAGGGTATATTTGTGGGATACTCTGAAAGCTTGAAGGCTTACAGAATATACTTCCTAGGATTCAAAAAGATCGACATCAGTAGGGATGTAACATTTGATGAAGACTCAGCTTACAACAAATCCAGAAAGAGACCTGCTGAAGAACCTGAAGAAGCAGAAGCACCCAGAACTCATGATACAACCATGAATAAAGAAACTCAAGAAGAAGATCGAGAATTTGAAGAACCACAAGAACCTGTAGATCCACCTTAGGAGAAGAATCCTCATAACAGGAAACCTGCTTGGGTATGGGAAGCTATCCAAGGTGTGGAAAGATATGGGGCTTTAGAAGATAATCATAGAGAAAGAAAGAGGACCAGATCATACTCCGGATATGTAGCCTTATTATGTGATTTCATCGATAAAGAACCTTCCAATTATGAAGAAGCGACGGAATGAAAAGAATGGAAGGATGCTATGAACGAAGAGTATCTATCAATCGTGAAGAACGATGTTTGGGATGTAGTCCCAAGACCAGAAGGGAAGTCTTTCGTAACTTCCAAATGGATCTACAAGATCGAGCATGTTGGAGATGGTAGCATTGAAAAATATAAAGCAAGATTTGTTGCTCGTGGTTTCTCCCAGAAATAAGGAATATATTATGAAGAAAATTTTGCACCTGTGGCTAGATACACTTCTATTAGATCAGTACTTGCTCTAGCCACAGTAATGAAGTGGAAGATATACCATATGGATGTCAAGACTTATTTCTTGAATTGTGTAGTGGAAGAGGAAGTGTATGTGGAGCAACCACTTGGTTTTGAGACACATGACAGGGAGTCTCATGTCTGTAGACTAAAGAAAGACCTGTATGGCTTAAAACAAGCACCCAGGACATGGTATGGTAGAATTTACAGCTTCCTATCCAATTTGGGATTTACCAAGAGTAAAGTAGATTCCAACCTTTACTACAAGGTTGAAGATGGCAAACCAATGATGCTCCTACTATATGTAGATGATCTATTTGTAACAGGTATGGATGGGTTGATTGCGGATATGAAGAGGAATATTGATGCTGAGTTCAAAATGAAGGACTTGGGTATGATGCATTATTTTCTAGGTATGGAGGTGTGGCAGAATGCGGATGGAATCTTCCTTGGACAAGGGAAGTATGCAATAGAGATCCTGAAGAGATTTGGGATGATGGACTGCAAGGCCTTAACCACACCTATGGCATCGAACCTGAAGCTATTGAGTGATGCTTCATTAGAGTCAGTTGATGCCACGATGTATCGTCAGATGATTGGGTCCTTGATGTGCCTGATGAATACGATACTAGATATTTACTTTGCCGTGAACACCTTGAGCCAATTCTTGACAGATCCAAGACATGTTCACTTGATTGCTGCAAAGCATATTCTGAGGTACCTGAAGGGTATAGTTGATTATGGGCTCAAGTATAAGACTGATCAGAGGATTAACCTGGAGGGTTGTGTTGATTCAAATTGGGCAGGCAGTGCCATCGATAGGAAGAGCACCTCAGGGTGTTGCTCCAGTTTGGGATCAGGTGTGATCTCTTGGTTTAGCAGGAAGTAGTACTGTGTGGCACTAAGTAGAACTGAAGTAGAATATGTCGTAGCCTGTTCAAATGGTTGTGAGGTAGTATGGCTCAGGTTGCTACTGTATGATTTATTTGATCTCCAGTTAGATGCTACTTGTATATACCGTGACAACCAGAGTTGTGTGAAGTTGTCAGAGAACCTGGTGTTCCATGACAAGTCGAAGCATATCAAGATCAAGTATCATTATATCAGGGATATGGTGCAGAGAGGAGCAGTGAATCTCCAGTACATTGCGATGGATGAACAAATAGCTGATGTGTTGACTAAGCCATTGGCTAGGGTGAAGTTTGAGTACTTCAGGGAGAAGCTTGGTGTTCTTCAGATTGAGAGTCCTCCCAAGAGGAAGTGATGTGTCCATGCTGGGCCCTTCTGACATGGTGAGAGGATTGGTTCCTTCCATGGTCAGATGTAAGTGCTACGCCCTTCTGACATGGTGAGAGGATTGGTTCCTTCCATGGTCAGATGTAAGAGCTGTGACATGGTGAGAGGATTGGTTCCTTCCGTTTTCATATGTATGTGTGGATTCCACATCCAGCATGAAAAAGGGCTGGCTTTGTGAAGACACATCTAGTATGAAAAAGGACTAGCTTTGTGTGGATTCCACATCCAGCATGAAAAAGGGCTAGCTCTATGAAGACACATCTAGTATGAAAAAGGACTAGCTCTGTGTGGATGACACACCTAGTATGAAAAAAGGATGGCTCTGTGAAGACACATCTAGTATGAAAAAGGACTAGCTCTGTGTGGATGCCACACCCAGTATGAAAAAGGACTAGCTTTGTGAAGACTCATCTAGTATGAAGAAGGACTAGATTTGGGTGGATCCCACATCCAGTATGAAAAAGGACTGGCTCTATGAAGACTCATCTAGTATGAAAAAGGACTAGCTCTGTGTGGATGCCACACCCAGTATGAAAAAGAACTGGCTTTGTGAAGACTCATATAGTATGACAAAGGACTAGCTCTGGGTGGATCCCACATCTAGTATGAAAAAGGACTGGCTCTGTGAATACTCATCTAGTATGAAAAAGGACTAGCTCTGGGTGGATGCCACATCTAGTATGAAAAAGGACTAGCTTTGTGTGATGATACATCCAGTATGAAAAAGGAATAGCTCTGTATATGTACATCTAGCATGAAAAATGGCTGTCTCTGTAGAACTTCCTATGACGAGAAGAATCAAGATATAGCACACGTGATGTCCAGTGATGATGATCCAACAATGATGATCCAGATCGAGTGATGATCCAGATCCGATGATGAAGATGACTTGAAGATGAAGATGACTTGAAGATGAAGATGTCTTGAAGATGAAGATGACGAGGACTCGATGATGATCCAGATGATACAGAGAAGAAGACTTGTGCTGAAAATTGTGTCGAAATAATACCTTCCTAGTTAAGAGGGAGTGTTGATGTATATGTTACTTCAGAATCTATTTCACTTGTATTTCTTATGTATTGTAACCTGATGTTTATTCCAGGATGTAATTGAGTCATGTCATGCCCCGATGTTCCTATGGGGAAGTTCTATAATGTAAACAAGTCATGTCAAGTCATTGTGGGTAACCCTCCTATTGGCTAAGGGTTAAAGTCCCCACGGTTCCAGGGCACTAGGGTTATTAGACTCTCCTAGAGAGGTCAGCCCTAGTAGGGTTTAGTCAAGTCGAGAATTAGTATAAATAGAGAGCTGGCCTCTCTATTTATCACACATCTCATACACACTCAATTTTAGCGCATAGTTGAGGAAGGAGAAGACACTGGGGCTAGACATAAAGAGGTTACTATTGTCGGGAGATCACCTCACTGTTTTGGGGATTTACTTTTGGTGTTGATTCTATCTCTGAGGAAGTTGCAGTGTTTTCACCATTTATGGTTTCCCCAAGGATAAAAAATGTGTTCATTATCTCTTGTGTTTGATTGTTGTGCTTGTTATTCTCTCAGTTAAATATCCTAATGTATTGTTAGTTTAATGATAAAAATCTAACACCTAATAACATATCTATTTAGCTTTTTTAGCATTCGATTGAGCACATGTCGATCCTTGTTTGATACTTACTTGATGGTCCCTCTTGTTCCCACTGTGTTACACCATGGTGAGAGGAATACCAACCATCCACATAGATAGGGATTCATGACCATACCGCTTCCTATCATCCCTAAGAAACATTTGAATTCACCAAAAAGGATAGAATAGATCCATCGCCACTCTACTCCTCAACGTTGACCTTAGGATCAGAATTGTAACTACTTTATTTACACTTCCAAATTTGACCTACCCATGGAACGAAAAATACTAGATTAAAAGGACAATGATCACAGTAAAAATGAGTTGTATTACTGCCTAGTGTCCTACACAACAAGATTTTAACCTGTACTCCTCAACGTTGACCTTAGGATCAGAATTGTAACTGCTTTATTTACACATCCAAATTTGACCTACCCATGGAACAGAAAATACTAGACTAAAAGGACAATGATCACAGTAAAAATGAGTTGCATTACCACCTAGTGTCCTACACAATAGGATTTTAACCTGAAATCCGACGTCATCCGACATTTCGTACAGATGTGTCGGACAACAATCATTGAAAAGAACGGCAATCAGGAAAGTTTTCTAGCGTCGTCGAATATCCGACACATTAGGCGTCACATATCCGACCCCCCATAGTGTCAAATATCCAACCCTAAAGCGTCATATTGCTGATGATATGGTGTCGAATATCCGATAGTCTGTGGACCCAAAAGTGTCAGATATCTGACATTATGTGTAGTTTAAAAGAAAAATGTAAGGTTTACATGATTTGAAATTTTGGTCCCATATTTTCAATGTTAACTATGTTCAAGGTGTTGAATATTTGATGCCTGGCCATTATAAATATAATTTTTTTTAAACATTTCGACATGTTTTTTGTAGAAACAACGGACGATTTGCGAAAATTATTTGTTCCTCGACGGACGTTTTCAAGAATTGTTTTATTCTTCAACGGGCGGTTGTGGGAATTTTTTTTTCATTGACAAACAATTTGTCGGGAATTTTTTATTCTTCGATTTCTCTCCATTTGAAAAAATGTTTATGCGTGGAACTTGATTTTTTAAGACAACCGGTTATATTCATTAATGAAGTTTGTGACAAAATGTCAAATAGAAATATTCCGGATCCAAATGAAGACAAACGACACTTGCTTGCTAGACTATGGGATGCAGTGAAACGAAGGGGTGATGGAAAATGTTATTGTCCATGTATTCAATGCAGGGGATTTAGGAGGAGAATAATATTGATCTCAACAACCACAAAACATTGCAGGTAACATCGACACACTGGGGGGGGCGATGAATATCGTCCATTTGTAGGTTTAGCATTATAAAGTTTATTATATTCTTCTTTTTGTAATTGTATGTATTATTTTTATTTTTCATATATTAATGTATATCTATTGATTTTTCCATGTATTTAGATTAAAGGAAAGACACCCTACACCATATCGTCCAGAGGAAGTGCTTTCAGAACAAGTTCAGGATCAGGATCATGGAGAGTGTATGTTTAATGGAGAACAAGTGAATGATCATATTGAACAAGATGATCATACCGATTATGTAATTGAAGATGATGGTACAAATACATTGATCCATGATTCATTTAATGTTAGAATGGATGATGGCGTTGACGTTGATAATGAAAATGATAATGAATTTGATGATGTTCACAATATACCTCTTCTCGATAAGACATATGAACCCCTTTATGAAGGATCCAAAACAAATCTTCTCTCTGTTGTATTGTTGATAATGAACTTGAAGGTTATGAATGGTCTTTCAAACATTGCAATCACACGGATGCTAAGGTATGTAAAATAATCTATCACATATATAGGATCGTGATAAACTTTATCTATATTCCTCTAATAATTGTATTGTTAACTCATTATTGATCATCGTACGGATGAAGCGTGTTTCATTAATATTCTTTATTTATTACATTAACTATTTTTTTAATTTTTTTGTAGCTTGATAGCTGAATTTTTGTTACCACCATCAAATATTTTACCTTGCACATATCGAGATTTATCTTCTATCATCAAAGAGATTGGAATGCATTATGAAGCAATTCATGCATGCCCCGATGACCATGTTATATATTATAATCATCATGAATTTGCAACAGAATGTTTGGAATGTCATGTAAGTAGATATCATACAGATAAAGTAACAAAAAAGGTGCCTTAGAAGGTTCTTCATTATATTCCCATCATTCCACGTTTGCAATGACTATTCAGGTGCAAAAACATAGCACAATTTATGGATTACCATGCCAGGAACAGAAGTCAAGATGATGTTATCTGAATGCTTGTAGATGGTTCTTCTTTTAGAGATATGGAAGAAAAGTGGCCTCACTTTAAAGAAGAACCACATAATATTAGGATTTCTTTGGCAGCATATGGTTTTAATCCATTTGCACACATGAAATCCATTTACACGGTGTGGCCTATTTTTGTTATCAACAATAACATTCCTCCATGGTTGTCAATAAAGAGGGAGCACATAATGCTGTCGATGATTATTCCAGGTTTTTTTGTTGAAAACTGTTTTATTTATAATGTAGTTGTAGCACCTCATTTGTCATATTATGTTTCTTAATTTCATATATATATATTATTTTTCTCTTGTGCATGGTTTATATATCTTAATGGTTCTCATAATGATATATTTTATATGTACTTCAAATCAATCAGGTAAGTTCCAAGTCAAAGATATGAATGTATACATCGAACCTCTTATAGATGAGCTACTAAAGTTATGGAATGGCATAACTATGTATGACGTATCTAGACCAATACGACAAAGGAAATTTCAATTCCATGCAATGGTTGTATGGACAATACACGATGCCCCTGGGTTAACTTCATTTTGTGGTTTGTAATTTTAAGTTCCACTTTAATTGCATTTAATGATATGGAGTAGTTAGAATAGTTTATATATGAATATATTTGACATAGATATTCCATATCTAAATATTGTAGGTCTTCAGACAAAGGGTAAATTTGCATGCCTAGTTTGTAGTCCTAAGATATGATCTCGTCGTTCAAAAAGCTTAATAAAGGAGGTGTTTGATGAGTATAGGCATTTCCTCTCTAAGAATCACAGGTATAGAACAACTGAAAAAATCTTTTCAATTGGAAGCAGGAGACTGGATTAAAACCACAGAGAATGACACCTCACCTTTGGAAGATGCAATACAATAGAAATCATTATCATGGTATGTATGGATCATCGTATATGAATTGTTATGTATTTTAATTTTTATTGTGAGTTGTTTACTGTAGTGGCCATATTTTATTTTTGATGTAATTTATTTATAAACTAATATTCATGATGTCCATCGTGATCATGAAGGCATTAATGGGCTTCCACGAGGAATGAAAAGTTATCCTATTCAATTCAACATGTTGCCCTACTATGAGCACCTACAAATTTCTCATTTGTTTGATACAATGCATACTGGAAAGAATGCTACTATAACCTTATGGAGACTACTAGAGGTAAGGAGGGAGAAAGATAAAGTTGTGAAAGTTTGCAAAGACATTCAAGAAAGCAACCATGCAATGAAAGACGTCATCCAATTTCATACCAACGGAGAACAAGTTAATATAAACTCAATTCCATGGATGTTTACGGAGCAACAAAGCAATGTTGTCAAAGAATTCATGTGGAAAATTAAATTTCCCACTGGATTTTGTGTGATCTTCAAGAATATCGTAACCAAAAAAGGTGATTTTGCAGGGGTCAAAACACATGATTATCATGTCTTCATCAAGGTAATTATTATTGTTATTTCCATATAATTTATTTTTTCATTTTACTACGTATATTTTTTTTCTTGTTTGTATACTCTTTGTTTAATAAATGGTGTGGTTTGTATATTGTTACAGTATGTTCTACCTCTCTCTCTCCTGGACAAATTTGACAACAATGTCAAACAAGTTATATATAATCTTGGTAAATACATGAGGTAACTAGCGATTACTTGCATGTGCTTAGTGTTTCTTTAATTCTCCGTATAATTTATATATATATTTTTTGTGCACTATTTCAGCATATATTGTAATTTAATGTTTATTTTTGTTAAATATCTTTATTGGTTTGCGTCACTTCTATATGGTTGACATCTAAAGAAATCCATAAAGAAGATATAAAGTATTGGAGGAGAGAAATTCCTCGTCTCATGTGTGAAATGCAGAAGCATCTCCCATCGGCATTTTTTCAATGCATAGGAACACTACCTCGTACACCAAGTTGAGGAGATTGAGTTGTGTGGACCTGTGCACTCAAGGTCCATGTGGATGGTTGAGAGGCACTTGAAATTTATGAAGGGTTTGGTGAGACAACGAGCACATGTTGAGGGTTCTATGATGGAAGGATATATGGTATACCAAAACATGTTGTATGTTAGTGAATATCTTCCTATTTTAGTGCCAAAGCTCAATTTACATCGCATTTGTGATCCAGACTCCAATAACAAATTTGAAGGGGAGCAACTGAAGGGCAAAGGTAGATTGAGGAAGCTGAAAGGTAATTATTAGATAGTGGATGTTTATTATATCATTCATATTCTAATTGTATTTTCTAGTCATAATTGCTTCAATTAAGAGCATATACTTTGTTGAGGAGATTTACACCTTTCTTTAATTTTAATGGTTAGTGTCATTAAATAGTTGGTCGAGAATGGGATGTAATTCATTTATACATCACAAAAAATCTTGAATGGATGAAGGTATGGATTGAATGATGCGAACAATCGGGTCATGGAATATCATGGGAAGGTGTGGCTTCATTGGTAAAAGCAGTACAATGCAATGGAGATAGAAATCTAACAGAAAAAGAAATCGATTTGGCATGTGGCGTAAAAGATAAAATGGCAAGCATATAATTAATTAATCCCTCTAACTCTTTTATTTTGCAAATTACATTTTGATGTACATGTTCTTCTTTTCCATGTATTGTTGCATAAGGACTGAATGGTTGTGTAATATTTTTCTGTATTGCTTATTGCAGGTAAAACACCATAAGGCTATGATCTGCAATGGAGGTGTTGAGGCTTGGAAAATCACAGGTAACAACAGTTAGGGATTCTCACCAGTAAACGTTCCCAACTAGCCTGTTATTGTTTGGTATGGGGAATCCGTCTGGTTTACGGTCCGGCTACCGTAGGTCAAGTAACAAAATAAAAGGTTTTACCAGTTATGGCCCAGTCCACCATGTATGTTTTTAGTTTTTTGTATTTAAGTATGAGATACAAGTGCCTATCTAAAAATGCAGATTGATAGAGAATACGAGGAGAGGTAACAATGTGATGCACAGGTTGTTACCTCTCGTCTTAACTCTCTTGCATCTAAACCACACACAGCAAGAAAAAAAACTAAAACTAACTATCTAACCTATCCCTAGGGAGCAATATTATTATTCATAAATGAGTAATGTATTTTGTGCATGCATTAAGAAAAATCACAGATAGCTGTTACTTTTTTCCAAAAACATGAACATTTATAGATATATGAACAACCAGATAGCTAATTGTTTATGAACAACATTCATTACTCATAGTGGAAGTTTCATAGAATAAACTAGAGCGCATTCATAACAAGAACATAGGTTCAAAGAGTTAGAACGATCTCACAGTTAATGGATAACAGCTGAAAACAAAATAGTTCACATTCAACAAATACATAGCACAACATTTGAAACCTTCCACAAAGCTTTCTCCAATAGGAAACTTGTAATTTTTTTATGCAGAAGGAAATAGTTCTTCTTACATCATACTCTCACAAATATATCTGGGAAAAAGTCCCCTTACTATCTAACTCTCCTATACTTATACTACAAGCGAAAATCTTGGGATGCCCTTCGGTGACCTTTGGGCTCCCCCCCCAACCATTCATTCTCACAAATTTGTCTTTTAGTGAGTGCTCATGATTCATACAATACATTACATTTCAGATTTAGATTTTAAGAGTACTTTATAAAAAGGGACCAGATTAGTAACATATGAACTTTTCCTAAGCCTGGGCCTCTGCTACTGTTGATCCGTTTGAGATCTCAAACCTTCACTTTATCCTTCTTTTTTCTATCTTGCTTTTTTATGCTTCAGCCTCTTCTTTCCTTGCTGCCTCCCTTCTGTTTTGACTTTTAGATATATCTTGTTTGCAGTAGTCACCCTGTTATGAACATAGCAGATTTTAGACCATCTAGCATTTAACAAAGTAACACAAACTGCACTAATACATGCATTCTGTAAAATGAACTATAAACAATATTAATGCATGAAAAGAAAAATGATAAAGCAAAGAAAATCCTGGAAGATGGGTCCGGAAAACCTCTAAGCCCGCTGTCCCACTAAAACCACAATCCCAATAGAACAGACTCCTTATCTAAAAATGAGCCGCATCTGAACTAACTCAAAACCTTGTGAAGAAATCATGATCTGAGACAATGCAACTGACACTCCTCAAAACACCAAAACCCCAAACATTGCTCTTCATCTCAGAAAACCTTGACTCGACCAGCACCCATGGGAAAATTCTGCCATCCCATAAAATAGAGTAACAACACAAAAAAAATGGTGGAAAAACCCTACTGACAGTCGGAAGCAAAAATGCTAAGCATCGGGCAGATAATCCACTTCGGTGGGTGGAAGCACTATAGCATCGAATGATCAGTTCACTGAGGATCCGCAACGGCGGAAGACCATCAGACTATGAGTTCTGTGACAAGCATAACGTTGGTGATCGGAGGCTTTGAGCACTATGCATATGACGATTAGTCCTCAACCTTTCCGCAATGTCGGCACTCCCAAATGCTAAAAACCCTCGATAGTTAAGCATCGGAGATCGGAACCACTAAAGCATCGGCATGATAGTTCCCTGCACAATCGCAATGGCAGGAGATAGACAGCCTAAGGGTTCCATAGAAAAATAAAACGTTGGGGAAATAAACACTAAAAACTCTAGCATCGGACCTCGGAACCACTACAGCATCGGACGGCTAGTTCAATGAGGAGCCATAACGGTGGAAGTCACATGGAATAAGGGTTCCGCAGATCAGAAAACATTGGCAAAAATCAGAACAAACCATCGGCGAACGGAACAACTATATTTCACATGGTTAGTTCGCTAAGAAGCCGCGATGGCAGAAAATAATCAAACTACGGCTTTCAATCAAAGTCATGAAACATTCTGAAAGCGGAGAGAAAACAAAAAGTAATGGAAAAGCAATAAAACATGGAATTAGCAAGGGTAAGAACTAACCCGTCGAAATGTTTTCCATCTGTTCTCTGAAACGGCGGTGACTTAGAATCCTAATGTTGTGACAGTGATAAGCAAAACGATGTCAAAAACCAAAAAACAAAGGAGATAAACCATCGGCGAAAAACATGATTCCCATCGGGGCATTTATTAGTAAGCTTCTGCAATGGCAGCTACATAGAGAACTATGGCCCCGATTCATTGTTCAACTGACCTCCGAAAAACCAAATAAAAAAAAGTTAAGTTCCAAAAAACTTTCGGCTGGCCAACGATAGAAAAAATTTGTTTCACCTCCAAAACAGCAGTGGAAAAGAGAACTAAAGTTTCGATTCAAACATAAATAGACTTCCGATAGCAATGAAGGAAATCATTCAGATCAAAGGACATCATTTTCAAATCAAATTTAAAATCCACAGTCCAAATCATTTGCAGACAATAGCAGTTTACTGAAAAGCATGAAAACAATTGACCTCACTTCAACTTCAAACAATCCCAATTTGTAGCAGAACAAAAACAGAGTTCAGCAATCCAAACAATCCCAGGAAAAATGAACTTAAAAGGAGGGTCCAAATTTTAAAAAATTTGGGAAATAGTTGCAGCTGCAACAATTGGCGACTACCTGGTGAACCCAGATCTCTGGACAATTTCTTCCTTAAGTAACAGACTGTTTGACAATAAAACCGACATGTTGAATTCTTCTAGATGTCTAGATTTCCCAAATGGAAAATGTATGTACTTTTAATCATTGATGATAGTCCAGTTTAGGAAAATGAAAACCAAGATTTCAAAATCAAGATAACTCTTTTGAGGCCAGGAATATGAGTTTCATATTTTACCTTTATCTTCGGGTAGCTTCCAGCTTGGACACCACAGGATTGTAACATATGGTAAACAGAAATATTCATTTGTTCCTCATTCCCATGCCATTTTGCACTTTTTGTGCTTTTGGATTTTGTCCTTTCTTTTGAGTCCTCCTGCATGCCTTTCTTTCTGAATTTTTATTCAGGATCCTCTGTCCATAGTGTCCTTTTGTGTGAGAGATGTATTGATTTTCAGCTCACAGACGGAGAAGAACTTTGGCAATTTTGTACTTATATGATTCAGTACTTTGTTTTGATACATATTTCTTTCTTAGGAGTTTTTTTACTCTTATTTGCCTTTTAGCTTTCAATTCTTGGCATGGGATCATTTATATATATAATATACTGTTTACCCTGCTTCCTCTCCATGGGTCTTTTGTTGTCACCCCCTAAGACATTTTTAAATGTGAGATGGATGGAGCCTCGAAATAGTATTCTAGACCTTTTGATCCTGAGTTATTTTACAAGGATTAAGTAGGACTTCAATGTGTTCATAGCCATTTAGGAAAACTGCTAAACTAGAAGAAATTCTTTTAGATAAAACAGTAGTACACAGTCTTACAATCAAGGATTTTAGTTAATCCAGACTTCTAATGCTCTCCATGCAACCAAAAGTTTGCTTCTTTTTATTGAAATCAATAAAAAATCTAAACTAAAAACAAACAGAAATAAATAAATCAAAATAAACAACCAAATCACTTTATTTATGTACAAGATAATCAAGAAATAAAAATCAAGAAAAAATAAAGTTTGAGAACTAAACCACTAACTAGTCAGTCCTCTGCCCACCCCTATAAATCTGGAAATTTGTAAGTTAAGGGGTTAGGCTTGACTACAAAATGAAAAAGACCTAACCATTATCTAATTCTACTATACTTGAATAAAAAACTACATCTACTATTTTACAATCAATCTCATTAGCCCGTGAAAATTGAAGGAGATTGGGCTGGGTGTCTGATGTACTGCTAGCTTCTTCTACTTGGTAGTCTCCCGGTTCTAGCTCAATTAGATAATTTCCCAACATAGAATTCACTGGTTCATTTTTTTTTTAATTGAGTAACATTGTGCTTCATGTGGGGCTCTCTTAATATTTTTATTTGGTTTGGACTTCCCTTCTGAGGCAACCACAAATGTGACCAATTTGAAGCGAAATACCCATTTAGTCTTACTGACCATTCTTGATTCAAAACAAGTCCATAACCATCAGGTATGTCTTCTACTACAATATCAATGTATTGACATATCTTTTTATTTACAGATAAGCGAATCAGAACATCCTCCATTTCCCCGACTACTTTCACATTGGTCGTGTCTAGCTGAGTAACCTGTCAGGTAGTTGGTTTAGGTTGTCCATTGATCCTTTTGCAGACAGACAGTGGCATCACATTCACTGATGACCCTGAGTCTACTAAACAATTGTGCACATTATGGTTTAAAATATCAAGGGTCAGGAGGAATGGTGGGGTTTTAAACCTAGCCTTACCTCCCACACTTGCTTCAACAATTTCTTCTACAGGTTGGTTGTTAATGGGAAGCTCTTCCTCTGGTACTTCAAGTGCTTTTAACAATTTTTCTTTTTGTTGAGGTACATTACACATTTCAAATAACGAAATATTTGCCTTAGCCCTTTTAATGTCCTCAACAATATCGTACCCCATCTCTGGTGCTTTGAGATTTTCTTTGACATTATCAACTTTGTCTTCAATAGGCTTATCAGGCATGTTGACTTGTTTCGGATCTTGACTGATAATGGTAGATTCAGGTATTTTATCATCTGTGTTGTTTTTTTGTCTTTTCTTCATATTCTCTTGACATTTCTTAATCTTTGGAATTATTGAATTGTCTTTATTTAACAAACCTTGGCTCCTTGTTGTCACATTTGTTTCTGATATCTCCTCATGCTTCAGAGTACCTTCGTCTTCTGTATCAAAAAGTGAGACATAGTCCCATAAAACTAGAGCATCATCCCCTTGTTTTTTTGTGGATTTATTTCCCTTTTCCTCCTCATCATCAGCTTCTGTTAGTTTAGAGTCCAATAGCTGATTCATTACTAATGTCATCGAATTGATCCATTAAGGGCAATTTTTTTCAGAATGAGGCTGCTGATGAAAGGTGCAAAAATTATCCATACCCACCTTAGTCAAATTCATTGATGCAGGGCTGTGTGGAGGAGGTTTAGATTGATTGTTGTCCTCTCTCCTTTTATAGTAAGGCTTATAAGATTTCTAAGCTTATTTTTCCTTTTCCAAATCTATTATTCTGTTTGATAGTTTCTGCATCATTTTCAACATTCCTTCAAAGTCATGTGACTGCTCCTCCTTAGGCTTAGATAGTAATAAGGCTTTCTTACCAAATGTTTTTCTCCTGACTGCTTAGGATAATCTTCTATGCTCTCCTTTTTAGCTTCTACTCTCTCAGCTTCTTCATAAGTTTCTGACAACGTAGGTTTGACTTGCATCTTGGAAAATAGGTCCAAGTCAGGTCCTAAATCTGAAGTATAGTATTTGATCAAAACCTTATCAAAAGGCTTATCAGCTGTAATTTTTTTTTAAAGATAAGCAGCAAACCTTTGGGTGAAACTATGCACTTTCTCTTTTCTTTCTTTCTTCAAAGCGCATAACCCTTTCATTAGAGCTACATGAGTTTTCTGGGCTGCATATTTACTTCTGAATATCTTTTCAAATGTGTCCCAGTCTAGGATTGAGTTTCCAAGAAGAGCAAAATACCATGAGGCTGCTCCTCCTTTCAGGGTATGTAGAAACAATATGCAGACTACATCTTCATGTTCTCCAGCCCTTAGTCCTTCTATGGCCAAGTAAAATCTTTTCAAATGATCATCTACCAAAATCTTTTCACTTGGGTCAAACTTGGGCATCATTTTCTCAAAAGCCCGAGGTAAGTCATGTAAAGGGGGTGCCGGGTTTAAAGGTGACCTAGCCCTCCAAGCAGGTGGTGGATTCAGTGGGTTGGGTGGCTGATTTTCATTCACATTTTCCATGAGTCTAGGTGGAGAACGAGGTGGTGAGTGAACATGGGTATGAATAGGTGTATCTGGGCCCACTTGATTCAAAGGCTGAACAACTTCCTGTAAGGTTGTTTCTACTAGTTCTTCAAAATCTCCAACCAACACTGCGTCTTCCAAGATAGGGCGGTCTTTCTTCTTATATTCTCTTCTGGGTAAGATAGGAATAATTGGTAATCCTCCAATATTCTTCACATATGCCCTAGTACGTCTTCTCAGATCATTAACTACTTCGTTATCGACAGAATACAGGTGCTGTTTACCCTTCTCTTCAGGAATTGGATTGGGAAACAGACTGCTTTCAGAACTATCACCAGTGGAATAATCTCGAGAAAATAAGTTTCCTCGGCCAGCCATGCACTGTCGGCCCTCCTTCTAGCACCAAAAACTATTGAGGCCTAGAAAATCATAGGTAACAACAGTTAGGGATTCTCTTCAATAAACGTTCCCAACTAGCCCGTTACTATTTGGTATGGGGAATCCGTCCGGTTTATGGTCCGACTACCGTAGGTCAAGTGACAAAATAAAAGGTTTTACCAGTTACAGCCCGGGCCACCGTGTATGTTTTTAGTTTTTTGTATTTAAGTATGAGATGCAAGCGCCTATCTAAAAATGCAGATTGATAGATAATATGAGGAGCGGTCACAATGCGATGCGCAGGTTCTTACCTCTCGTCTTAACTCTCTCGCATATAAACCACACACAACAAGAAAAAAAACTAAAACTAACTATCTAACCTATCCCTAGGGAGCAAGATTATTATTGATCAATGAGTAATGTATTTTGTGCATGCATTAAGAAAAATCACAGATAGCTGTTACTTATTTCAAAACACATAAACATTTATAGATATATGAACAACCAGATAGCTAATTGTGTATGAACAACATTCATTACTCATAGTGGAAGTTTTATAGAATAAAATAGAGCCCATTCATAACAAGAACATAGGTTCAAAGAGTTAGAACGATCTCACAGTTAATGGATAACAGCTGAAAACGAAATAGTTCACATCCAACAAATCTATAGCACAACATTTGAAACCTTCCACAGAGTTTTCTCCAACAGGAAACTTGTAATTTCTTTATGCAAAAGGAATAGTTCTTCTTACATCATACTCTCACAAATCTATCTACGAAAAAGTCCCCTTACTAACTAAATCTCCTATACTTATACTACAAGCAAAACTCTTGGGCTGCCCTTCAGTGACCTTTGGGCTTCCCCCCCCCCCAACCGTTCATTCTCACAAATTTGTCTTTTAGTGAGTGCTCATGATTCATACAATACGTTACATTTTGGATTTAGATTTTAAGAGTACTTTATAAAAAGGGACCAACTTGGTAACAGATGAACTTTTCCCAAGCCTGGGCCTCTGCTGTTGTTGATCCGTTTGAGATCTCAGACCTTCACTTTATCCTTCTTTTTTCTATCTCGCTTTTTTATGCTTCAACCTATTCTTTCCTTGTTGCCTCCCTTCTGTTTTGACTTTTAGATATATCTTGCTTGCAGTAGTCACCCTGTTATGAACATAGCAGATTTTTGACCATCTAGTGTTTAACAAAGTAACACAAACTGCACTAATACATGCATTCTGTAAAATGAACTATAAACAATATTAATGCATGAAAAGAAAAATTATAAGGCAAAGAAAATCCTACAAGCTGGGTCCAGAAAACCTCTAATCCCATTGTCCCACTAAAACCACAATCCCGATAGAACATACTCCTTATCTAAAAATGAACCGCATTTGAACTAACTTGAAACCTTGTGAAGAAAGCATGAGCCGAGACAATGCAACCGACACTCCTCAAAACAACAAACCCCCAAACTACGCTCTTCATCTCAGAAAACCTTGACTCGACTAGAACCCATGGGAAAATTCTGCCATCCCATAAAATAGAGTAACAGCACAACAAAAACGGTGGGAAAACCCTACCGACAATCGAAAGCAAAAACGCTAAGCATCGGGCAGATAATCTACTTCGGTGGGTGGAAGTACTATAGCATCGGATGATTAGTTCACTGAGGAGCCGCAACGGCGGAAGATCATCAAATTACAGGTTCCACGACAAGAATAACATCAGTGATCGGAGGCTTTGAGCACTATGCACCAGACAATTCGTCCTCAACCTTTCTGCAATGTCGGAACTCCCAAATGCTAAAAACCCCCGATAGTTAAGCGTCGAAGATCAGAACCACTAAAGCATCAGTGGGATAGTTCCTTGCATAGCCACAACGGCGGGAGATAGATAGCCCAAGGGTTCTGCGGCAAAATAAAATGTTGGTGAAATAAACACTAAAAACTGCAGCATAAGAGCTCGGAACCACTACAGCATCGGACGACTAGTTCAATGAGGAGCCGTAATGGTGGAAGTCACATGGACTAAGGGTTCCGTAAATCAGAAAAC
The DNA here is from genome assembly GCA_001517045.1 of Pseudotsuga menziesii. Classification (NCBI taxonomy): domain Eukaryota; kingdom Viridiplantae; phylum Streptophyta; class Pinopsida; order Pinales; family Pinaceae; genus Pseudotsuga; species Pseudotsuga menziesii. The sequence continues at coordinate 189,010 of LPNX010056520.1, read as the reverse complement.
ATCGACGAAAATCAGAACAAACCATCGGCGAATGGAACAACTGTATGTCGGATGGTTAGTTCGCTAAGGAGCCACGATGGCGGAAAATAATCAGACTATGGCTTTCGATCAAAGTCATGAAACGTTCTGATAACGAAGAGAAAACAAAAAGTAATGAAAAATCAATAAAACATGAAATCGACAAGGGTAAGAACTAACCCATCGGAACATTTTCCATCTGTTCTCCAAAACGGCGGCGACTTAGAAACCTAATGCTCTGACAGTGATAAGCAAAACGACACCGAAAACCAAAAAATGAAGGAGATAAACCATCAGTGAAAAACATGATTCCCATCGGGACGTTTATTAGTTAGCTTCCACAACGGTGGCTGCGTAGAGAAATATGGCCCCGATTCACTATTCAATTAACCTCCAAAAAACCAAATAAAAAAAAGTTAAGTTCCAAAAAACTTTCAGCTGGCGAGCGATAAAAAAAATTCGTTTCACCTCCGAAACAGTGGTGGTAAAGATAACTAAAGTTTCGTTTCAAACATAAATAGACTTCCGATAGCAATGAAGGAAATCATTCAGATCAAAGGACATCATTTTCAAATTAACATTAAATTCCACAGTCCAAAGCATTGGCAGACAATAGTAGTTTACCGAAAAGCATGAAAACAATTGACCTCACTTCAACTTCAAACAATCCCAATTTGTAGCAGAACGAAAACATAGTTCAGCAATCCAAACAATCCCAGGAAAAATGAACTTAAAAGGAGGGTCCAAAATTTAAAAAATTTGGGAAATAGTTGCAGCTGCAACAGGAGGTAGATATTGGATCAAAAAATTGGATGAAACAAAGAAAACATCAGATTCAGGGATATCTACTGTCTTTGAGGTTACCAATGTTTCATTTAGAACTGACAGACATCCAAAAGTCTCAGAAAATTGATACTATGGGTATTTGGAAGATATTATACAATGTGACTTTAAATCCTTTAAGGTAGTTCTATTCGTTATCAAATGGTATAGGTTATGATTGAATCAATGTGATCCGGATAGAACTATTATTGAACATGATAATGGATTTACCATGGTAAACACAAGGTTGTTTGAGCCAGGAACAGAGCCCTATGTTCTTCTAAGCCAATGTGAACAAGTATTTTACTTAGAGGTTCCAGGTAAAGCGGGCTGGTCATTTGTTGTGAGACACGATCCAAGGGGAAGGCCGGCAAAGTATAACCTAGATGGTGCTAATGAAGAGGGTTCTCTGGAAGAAGGATACGATGACGCAGAGCATGATCAACATGAGTTAGATGATTATGATGATCCAACAGAATATGTACTCCAAGAAACAGTTGAATTCGATGATGTAGCAAACAATGCCGATGAAAGCTATACCGACGATGACATGATGAGCATAACTGATGATGATGACGATGATGATATGGCCAACCCTTACAATGTTGACTCTGGATCTGATGATACAGATGATGACTTGGATGGGGAAGACGATGACATGGATGAATTAGAAGATGATGAAATATAATTAATGAAAGGTAAATATCGTCATCGTCATTGTCTTCATCATCGTCATATCATCTTCATATCATCTTCATGATCGTCATCGTCGTTGTTGTATCGTCTTCATCATCGTCATCTTATAAATCGTGTGAGTTAATTATATTGCCAAATACTATAAATAAATATTAATTTAAAGTGATTTATGGCTAAACCTTTATCATTTGATAATGCACATAAGCTACATTGTAGTTAGTAACACACACGATTTTCTTTTGATGTCGTCATTAAAATCATAATTATCATCATCACCATAGTCATCAAAATCATAATTATCATCATCACCATCGTCATCAAAATCATAATTATCATCATTGTTGTCATCCTCACCATCCTCATATCATCATCATCAACATCATCAACATCATCATCATCATCATCATCATCATCATCGTCATCAACATCATCATCATCATCTTCATCATCATCGTCTTCATCATCATCTTCATCATCATCATCATCATCTTCATCATCATCTTCATCATCATCATCATCATCATCTTCATGAACATCATCATCATGTGGTTCATCATCGTCATCATCCTCACCATCCTCATCATCATCATGAACATCATCATCATCATCATCATCTTCATGAACATCATCATCATGTGGTTCATCATTGTCATCATTCTCACCATCCTCATCATCATCATGAACATCATCATCATCATCATCATATTCATCATCATCAACATCATCTTCATCATCATCATCATCATCATCTCCATCATCATCTTCATCATCATCATCATGATCATCTTCATGATCATCAACATCATCATCACACACATCATCATCATCAACAACATCGTTATCATCACACATCATCATCATCATCATCACACATCATCATCTTCATCACACATCGTCATCAGCATCATCATCATCATCATGCGGTTCATCATCATCATCATCCTCACCATTCTCATCATCATCATATTCATCATGTTCATCATCATCAATATCATGTTCATCATCATCATCATCATCTTCATCATCATCTTCATCATCTTCATGAACATCATCATCATGTGGTTCATCATTGTCATCATCCCCACCATCCTCATCATCATCATGAACATCATCATCATCATCATCATCATCATCATCATCATCATCTTCATCATCATATTCATCATCATCATCATCATCATCTTCATCATCACACACATCATCATCATCATCATCATTGAACATCATCATCATCAACATCGTCATCATCACACATCATCATCGTCATCATCACACATCATCATCTTCATCACACATTGTCATCATCATCATCATCATCATCATCATCATCCTCAACATCCTTATCATCATCATGAACATCATCATCATCATCATCATCATCATCATGTTCATCATCATCAACATCATCTTCATCATCATCATCATCATCATCATCATCATCATCTTCATCATCATCATCATCATCATCTTCATGAACATCATCATCATGTGGTTCATCATTGTCATCATCCTCACCATCCTCATCATCATCATCATCTTCATCATCATCAACATCATCTTCATCATCTTCATCATCATCTTCATCATCATCATCATGATCATCTTCATCATCATCAACATCATCATCACACACATCATCATCATCATCAACATTGTCATCATCACACATCATCATCATCTTCATCACACATCGTCGTCGTCCTCATCATCATCGTGCGGTTCATCATCGTCATCATCCTCGCCATCCTCATCATCATCATTATCATCATGTTCATCATCATCAATATCATCTTCATCATTATCATCATCATCTTCGTCATCATTTTCATCATCATCATCATCATCTTCATGAACACCATCATCATGTGGTTCATCATCGTCATCATTCTCACCATCCTCATCATCATCATGAACATCATCATCATCATCATCATCTTCATCATCATCAACATCATCATCATCATCATCATCATCATCATCAACATCATCATCATCAACATCGTCATCATCACACATCATCATTATCATCATCATCATCACACATCATCATCTTCATCACACATCGTTGTCGTCGTCATCATCATCATGTGGTTCATCATTGTCATCATCCTCAACATCCTTATCATCATCATGAACATCATCATCATCATCATCATCATCATCATGTTCATCATCATCAACATCATCTTCATCATCATCATCATCATCATCATCATCATCTTCATCATCATCTTCATCATCATCATGAACATCATCATCATGTGGTTCATCATTATCATCATCCTCACCATCCTCATCATCATCATGAACATCATCATCATCATCATCATCTTCATCATCATCAACATCATCTTCATCATCATCATCATCATCTTCATCATCATCATCATCTTCATCATCATCTTCATCATCATCTTCATCATCATCAACATCATCATCATCATCATTAACATCATCATCATCATCATCAACATCATCATACATCAACATCATGATCATCCATCATCATCATCATCATCGTCGTCATCATCGTTGTCGTCATCATCACCAACATCATCGTCACCATCGACAGCATCATCAACATCATTAGCATTTTCATCATTTCATATGATATCAAGACAGTCATCACCATTATCATCATCATCTTCATCATCATCATTGTCGTCATCTTCATCATCATCATCTTCGTCTTCATCATCACCATCATCTTCATCCTCATAATCAGCATCCTCATCTTCATCAACATCATCATCATCATCATAATGATAAGCGTCATGTATAACATCATGATCATCATCGACATCATCATAGATTCACTGCACACTATAAGACTCACATAGATACACCCCCCTCTTTGTATATAAAAAAAAATAAAACATAGTACAAGTAAATAAATAAAATAAAACATAGTATACATATATATATATATATATATATATATATATATATATATAATAAAGCATAAATAAATTAATAAATTAAAACATAAAACAATATATATAAATAATTATAAAACAATTATTTATAATACAATATAAGTAAATAAAATAACAAAAACATAAAACCACAAAAAAACACTAACAATGGTGCACTATTTTCCTTTTAGCTTCATGAGAAAGCTTCTTCTGTGCATCTCCTCGGGTGCTTGTGTTCAGTGATCACGAGAAAGCTTCTTCCTCTGTGCTGTGCATCTCATCGGGTGCTTGTCATTCAGTGATCGAGGGTTGATTTGCACAACATGGCCGGAGAACAATATCAGTGGGGGAAACGATTTGGACAGTGGGAGCAATGATTTGGACCGGCCACGAAGACTAAGGAGAGTGGATTGTGGTTTTGTAGTGGACAAGGAGGCCAATTGTCAGTTGAGACAATGCATCCCAAAATTGTGAGTACCGTGCCCTAATTCATGTCTATTTTTAATTTTTTAAGATAGTTTTGCAAATCTCTAGGGTTTCTTAGCCAATAGAGGAAAGCCAGAGGCTATTAGAGCATGCTTAGACCTAGGTTGTGCAAGGTTGGTACCTTTCAATCCCGCCTTCTCAATTTAGGATTTTTATAAAGAAAACCCCCTGTTTTTACGGGGTCGGATGGTCCTCACTCTCTCATCCAGTGGTGATGTGTTCCTTCTCACTCAGTTATGGTGAACGGGATCTTGTGTGGGTGAGCAATTAGACACCTCATTTATATACCTTTCCTACTTGATTACTTTACTTTTACCAACAACCCAAAGGGTCTCTGTCTATACTGCCTGCATATTCACCAACTTGAATCCTTCCTTTTTTAACCTTTGTTTGTAATGCATCCGAATTCAACTGTGAATTTTTTTTAGAGGAAAGCAATAAAGGAAAAAGGATTTTGGATTATTCTGCCTCAATGGCGTGTTAAACAGATCCCCTGGTAGTAGGAATAGATTAGATAGTTGTGTTATCTTTATCATCTTTCAAACATGGGTTTTCTTCACTGTGCATGAATTTACATTGATCAGCTAATGACAGACCCAATTTGACAGTTTCAGGTAACCCGCATTTGACCCATATTGGCTGATATGGATTCTGAAGTCTGGCCAGTCTGAGTGTTACAATTAGTGGACAAACCCACCACATTTTGGTTCGCAGTTTGGTTGTTTTTATGTGAGTTATCTCAACAACTGGTTCCCAAATAAGCTATTAAGCCGACCCCACCCAAATGAGATGCTTAAGGGAGGTTTAGAGAAGGATTTGAGTTCCACCATAGCCACGATAGATAGAGTTTTTTTGCTCACATGTATGCTCGGTCTGGTGGAGAAGGATGAAAATCGGTCGTTGCCCCAAGCAAGATTGCCGAGCCTTATTTTGTTATAAGCAAGAAACTCGAACCTAACCCCTAGATCATTCAAGATCATTATAAAATCCCTAGGTTAGAAAGAAACTTGAACCTAACCCAGTATTTTCCAAATTGTAGCGACAACAGGGGTTTTCCAGAATTCTTCCAAATGCTATGGATTTCTTCTTTAAGGTGTTTTATTATAGAAACCTTATATTAGAAAGCACTTCGAACCTAACCTAGTAATTCCCAAGCTCTAAACACCATGAGAGCTTGGACTATACAATATATTTTCATTAATTGATTGAATGAAGTAATCCACTTACAATAACTATTTTTTCAAAATATTAAATTTTTTTCTACATACCTATAAATATCATCATCAAACAAAACTGTCCATGAGGACAGAGCTCAAGAACTCTGTCCACATGAACTATATCTCACAAAAGATAACAAGTATTCAGCCAAGCAACGGTGAAGATTCGTGGTATTATGCTTCACAAGTTTGCGATGTTGCAACCTAATGAAGCATAATACCATGAATTGTCACCATTATTAGCCAACACTTATTAACTATTTTAGAGTTAGTGAATTGAAAGTGGCTAAGTCAATGAAAAAAAGAAAGGTATTAAGATTGACTAAATAAAATATTTTGATAATTGTACCTACATCTTCCGCTACATGCATTGCTTGCATGCCTCGCATATCTCAAAGTATTATCAATTCATCCTCCATTGGAGTCCTTCAACCATTCATCTCGCTCCCCCTCATTCGTAGGTCTCAAAATATTTACTTTGGGAACAAAGTACTTATACAGTTCGATCAAAACCATCAGCTGTGCAAGATGCTGAAAGTAAGGATATTGTTTCATGTTTCACTTTTGTTGTCAAAAGGAATACTAATAAGTTATGAAGTACCAAAGCTAGTCATTATGTGCACGTGGACTTAATGTAGGGAGAGAAGTCATGTCTACTTTTTTGTTCTTGAATGGGAGAAATGATGAAACCACAATAGTGGTTTATAGATGGAAATCATGTAATGGAAATCATAGGGTGATTGTCAAACATTGGGAAGAATCATTGCACTGATAGGGCAACGTTTCATACCCACTCTAAATCCCCCAAGAGCAGGGAGTTCTGGGTTCGTTTTGAAATTTGGACAGTTTATGGAGTGTAATAGCAGTGAGCCCTTTCATTTTCAGTTATGAGCACACTAGGAGCAATGTTGGGTAGTCCTATGGGCATATACAACTCTAGAATCAAGTATGATCATCAAAGGGACAAATCTGAGCACTTTGGGAGCATTCTGAAGGTCACAACAAACAGTAAAGCATCTCAAATCAGCTATAATTAGGCCAACTTTCAGATTTGGGCACATTGCAGCAATAAAATATGATGATCAATGGAAATAGGAGGCGGTCTTTGCAATTCTGGCTATGAAAATGAGAAATCTGTGGGTGAAAGCAACCCTAAAATCTCATTCATATGCATTATAGCAACATCCACATGAATTTTGGGCATAAACAAACCTGTTAGACAGTTAAAAAGGGTATGAAGCAACCCTATTTCAGCATCTTGGGCACCCTTGTGAACTTATCCATCACCAAACAAGTGTACCTCTAAATCTGGGCCAAATTGGTGGGTTAAAAGGCAGTTCTGGGCATGAATAGCCCTATGAAAAGTGACAAACAATGGAAAAAACAGGCTTTGAGAAATATTGGGTTGAATTTGAGGGTTTAAATGACATTAACAAACAATTATGGGCATAGATATGGACATAAAGAGTAGGCCTGGGCACTCCAACAGCCTCAAACCTTCATTTTGGGAATAAATAAGGGCTGTTCCAAACTCCTAAAAAATAATTTATAGTAGTATCATGAATTATGGGTGCTTTTTCTCCACAAAAGGGGGGTAAACAAACCTAAATAAAACAAATATAATTTAATTTCAGACCCTATAAACCAAGTTGGATTGTGCTTTAGGTGATTCTCGGCAGTCTCTTAAGGGATATCAATAGCAAATAACAGTCTTTGGTGGCTTTCCTTGCAACCGTAGGTCACAAAACAACCCTAAAAATCTTTGGACCTATGCACAAGAGAAGTAACAACCCCAGTTGGCCCTAAAATACTAAGTTTGTTCTGCATTAAGGGCCCCTATGCATAAAATGGAAGCCCTAAAGAGGGCTAATTCACATTGGTGTACTGGTTTATTGTTAGAGGAATCCCTTCTCTCATTATTTGAGGAACATTCACCCTTGGAGACACATGCATAAGGGTAGTGTTCATCCCTACCAAAGGAGAAAGTCATCATTTGAAGCATTCTTACACTCTTTTATACACCATTTCATGAGAGATATTACATGCTTGGAGGTTACTCATTGAGCTGGTCCACTTGGAAGGTTGTTCACATGGTTCATGCCCTATTTTGTGAAGAATGTTTTTTGTATTTGGGGGCTGCTTTATAGATTGACGATTTTGCACATGGGTGGATTCTAGGGCCTACAAAGCAAGTTGTGTTTTACTCCAAATAGTGTTATGATGTATAGGAATCCTACAAAGCTAATTGACTTGACAATGAAGTAGGTTTAGAGTCTCGATGTTTATATTTCTAGGTTTTTTTTTTTTGAATTTAAGTGTCATGTGTGTGACCTGTGCAGTCCCACATTCACTTGGTGGAAATGACCATTTTGTTATCGATCTAGTTATTCATACCCTGATTTGCTTGGTTCGGTACCAAACTTGTCACTCGAATTGTTTCAAAGGCCGAGTCAGCTCAGTTGGGGGTCAAATTGGTTGACTCGGTTGAGTTTGAGTCTAAGTAAGAAGGGTAATTGTAATATTTTTATCGATCAAGGATTATTCTATATGTTTTATATATGTTTCTATATTGTATATAGAAACACACTTGATTAAATCTGCAAATATTATTGTTGAAAAGGGGGTAGGCCAGTAATAAGAACACCTGCATATCCAAATACACAACCACCATAATTGCTCCAACATTCTACATGTCATCATACTTGCTATATGTGATGTATGTTTCAAACATATTTCCAGAGACGTGAAAGAATTGGTGACCAAGCATAGTTCCCATCCATGTATATTGCCAAATCCTTTAGGAACACACATTTATAATACATTATATAAATATCTGTGAGCATATCATAGTGCCCATGTATAACATGATATTTTATGAGCCTACCCAATACATGTTAGGAAAAGGCAATGCAAGTAATAAGTGAGAATGGATACTTGTATGTAACTAAAAGAGGGGCATACATTAGAATTTTTTAGAATTTCCAGTGTACTGTTGTAGGATTGCGCACTATGCAAATAAGGCATTGACTTGATATTCACAATCCCATTAGTATGATAAATTATGGGAGAGATTAGAAAAAAATCCCTACACAAATATTAACCGATAAGTATGGTTTTGGTGTATCATTTGGAGAATAAAATCCTATAACAATAGTTGTTATTATGACTCATTAAAGGGTTCTAGATGAGATCTGGGCACTTTTAGGCCCTTCAAATTTCAAGCAAAAGAAGCCATAAACAACAAGGATGTGCACCCTAGCAAAGATGGAAAATATCATAAAACATATTAGGTAAAATGGATAATCATCTACAACATCACATCATTCATGGGAAAACTAAAAATCACATCTACAACATCACATCATTCATGGGAAAACTAAAAATCAATTACAACCATCAAAAGTAAGGGTTACAACAACAACGAGTGTAGAGTAAGGAGAGAGGAGTGGTCAGGAAAATGAATAATCAGGCCAATGTAGAGTGGGAAAGTGACTAGCTAGAAGTTTGGAAGAGGAGATTAATCAAGATTCCTTGAAAAAGGAACTCATGTCAAAGATGCCTTTTGATGGAAGTGACCAACATACCAACTTTGTATCACTTCTTTCCAAAGTAAATGTAGATGAATGCGAAGATATGTTCTTTGAAGGAGATAGTCCATTAAAGAAGAACCTCCAGGCCCTGTACAGACATATATTGGCATAAATCATAGTGCTATATTTGATGCATATGCATAACAGATCGTCTCAAGCTTGACAACGTTGAAAGGCCAAAGTACAATGGCCACAAGCATACATATGAAGCTTATGAAGCCTACCCAATTCATGTTAGGAAAAGGAAATGCAAGCAACAAGTGAGAATGGAGACTTGTATGTAACTAAAAGAGGGCCATACAATATAATTTTTAGGGTTACCAAATTCCCACAGCTATTAACCAAACTCACTCTTGACAAGATTTTTCTTTAACAAGTTTTTTTCTTATAAGTCTTTCCAAGTTTTTTTGCTTATAAGTCTTTCCAAGTTTTTTTGCTGGTATTTTGCTATGCGTATGCAAAAAAAAATTTCGGCCATGGTGTAGGTAAAACCAAACACATATTTGTTAGACCTGTCTTCCTCCAGTGAAGGGAGTTTGGGAAGGCTAGAGGAAAGTGAGACATCCAGTAGGTCTACACGTGCTAGATAAACTAGATGTCAGAAGATCAGAAGAGAATTCAACAAAAGCAATGAATTTTTTTCTCAAAGGAGGGGGGTCATGTTCCTATGATGATGAGACAATGGGAGACATCGACGTGCCCTTAAGGTACCAACACCTAGTGAAATAATGGGTTCCTAGTGATCTTCCTCAAGTAAACACTGATTTTTGTGTGAATGAGAGGATATATAGAATTGCACCATTGTCATTGCATGGATTGGGGTTGTTTTACATGGACGAAATAAAGGATGGATACGATAGATGTACATAATTGATGGAGTATGTTGGACCTTGTTACAACTACAGTGATTGGATGCGCTTGGTCCAATATACATGAAGTATGCGTAGATATGGGTTGTTAGTGAATTATATACAACTGAAAGACAAAGCTCAAAATAAAGGAGCAACATTGTACATGGATAGAAGGCCAAAAACAACTCGTAATATTGTGGGGTTTATAAATAGTACACAACCAGGGTCTACACTAAAGCAACCTAACTGCATATTCGAGTCGCGCAAAGGAAATCGTGTCTTTGTATGTGCAATTAAATCAATAGCTGCAGATATTGATTTAACCAGTAAACTGTTAGAGTTAGAGTGACACTTGTTGATCAGACGACTGGGGCCTCAATGCAACCAGTAAACCTAAATGTAAATCCACATTCTAAATACTTAAAAAATGTACACATATAAAACATGTAGCATAGTGTTTATTTTTGTTCTATATTTGTTAGCTGTTACATATTGCGTTTATTGTGATAATGTTCTCTATTTTTTTTGCAGGAGGTTGATCAAGGTAAATCCCCATCTGTTGATCATACCACACCCTTGTCTAGGCATCAGGTAATCCTAGATGTAATCCCTAATATAATTATTTGAGCACACTATTGCTTCAAAGATTGAGCAATTTTTTATATAGAGTCAATTGCAGACAGGGGATTCGGTTTATGAAACAACATCTCAAAAGTCTTTACAGAATGATGTCTCCCGGTTAATGAGAGATAGTGAAATTAGAGAGTCTGCAGACCTGCTAAGGGTGATATAAAAGACAAGGGAAAAACAAAATGATGAACTGATTCATCTAACATTGGCAGTTCCACTAACAGAAGTTCTCGAACAAAGGATTCAATTGTTGTTATAGCAACGTAAACATGTGGACGTAAGTTATCGAATAATAATGTAAATTCATTTATTAAAATATTAAAATATTTGATTTTATATGTTATTGAACTTATAATACAATGGTTTGAATTTACAGCGCGTTATGGAGATTATCAGTGGTGGTCAAGGCAATTTTGGTCCTAGTGACCAAACCACTCCATGTACACTTCATACTTCTCCCATATTGTCCACTGAATAGTTGGAAACACGCTCCGCGACACCCTCGAGGGCAGCGAAGGGTGCAGCCAATGTTTCCCCACCCACAACAGATGCTGCAGAAGAAGGGGTGGATGCAGGGTTAGATAGAGATGTGGAAGCATTTCCTGGATATTCTCGTATGACTAGAACTGGTTCAATAGTGTGTACATTTTTGGTGAATGAAGAACTAGTTTCGATAAAGATAGAGAGGATTACAGGTCATTATAGATTGTTCAATTTAGTTTTTATACTTTGTGTGTAATATACCGATAATATTTTTTAATGTTGACTAATGATGGCATTAATGTTTTGCAGAAAATGATATATTTTATAAACATATGAGTTATTTGGCCTTGGAGATCTTCGGGCCCACCATCTGCACAATGTGGAACAAGCAGCCAAAAGCTCTAAAGGATGATCTGACTAATCGCTTGGTTAGTCTATTCGAAAAAGATACCTTCAATACATTGAAGGTCCTACAAAAGGCTAGAAAACATCTGAATATTGTCCGAGACCAGTATAGGGTTCACCTAGAAAAGAACCCTAGGTATGAGCACCCTCCAATTATTCCATCTATGGAGTGGAAAGCTCTGGTGAAAGATGGAAAAGAGAAGGGCCTGAGAAAATCAGGAAAGATACCACTAGGTGGAACAGGGAGGTATGCAATACATTCCAAAATGTAGGGGTAATCCTTATTATTACTAGTTTTTATATCAATTTTGGTACATCGACTAATGTATTTAAAAACTTAATTAGGCTCTCGAACACACCTAAGAACACCAAGGCAAGAATTGAAAAAATTGGCCAATGCAAGCTTGGGCCTAGTGGTTACTCCAACTTGGAGGCCCGATATGTAAGTATCGCAAAACCCGAATCCGCATCCAAATATCATACATATTATTATTTTTGTTTTGTTTTGACAAAAAATGTAAAATTAATGACATCATGCAAATATGAAGGCCGACTGGTTCAAAGAATTGCCCAGTGCGGATTACATGAAGGTTGGCTTCGAACAGGGATTTGACGCCGTTGTTGAACACCGGAGAAGCTTGTCTGGGAATACTACACGATCTTCTGCTGATCCATCTTGTGCCCAGGTATGTAAAAACTGTATAGTTTAGTGATAATTTATTAATGCTCATGCAATTTGTTCCTTATAAATAAATTAACATAAATTATTTATTCCTTTTTGTACAGGAAAGTAATGATCCCGTTCATGTCAAGGATGTACATGAAAAACACCATGAATATCATGCTTCTCATCCTGGTAATGAATTTATTAATGTGCTACTATTTTTTATAGACTATTACAGATGATGAACATTAATTCTAATTCTACACAATTCAACTGCAGAGCATGTAGATGCAGATAACACGGAATAGGTTGGGCCTATACGAGATAATGTTGAACATGTTGATGTGCCCATGGCAGGTAAAAAAACACATTCATAATGTTTTTTTAAATAAATTACTTGTATTTATCAAAATATAAATATATTAATGAAAGATTTTGGCATTATTGTAGAAATTCATCGCCCCTCGCCTGAAGTTCAACCTTGTGAGCAGACTAGTAGGGATGTCGATGATCAGATACAGGAAGATGTGACTCTAACTAAATATTTAAAGAGAAGAAAAGTAAAAAGGAAGTGACTAAACAAATTTTGAGTAATTCTTATTTATAAAAAAAACATTTAATGGTTTTTTCCTTTGTTTCATGAATGAATGTTTGAATGAATGCTTTAATGAATGGTTTCCTGATTTTTTTTCTGCAATTGACTAAATGAATGTTTTAATGAATGAGTTAATGAATGGTTTAATCAATGGTTTTTTCAGCTGTTGAATGATTGAATGGTTTCATGAATGATTTAAATAATTATTTAATGAAAGCATCTTTCAACTATTGAGTGAAATAATTTGGAATAAATGCATTGTTATTTGCATTATTATTTGGATTGTGAAATAGTGAAATAACTTGTTATTTACAAGTAGATGCATTGGGTTTGGGGATTTGAGAGTGATGTGAGGGGGGGGGAGGGGCCATAAGAGCTTCCACCTTCACGTGGTTGGTCCTGTTTAGTAGAGAATATTAAATTATTCTCAAAATAGAGATGAGCTCAATGAAGGGTAAGGAAGAATACATTAAAAAAGATCTATTTCTATAATTTGAGTGTATAATTTTCACTATTTCTATATGACTCCTCCATTGGAACTTGTTACAGATAGCATTGAGAAACATTTCCATAGTTAAGAGGCAAGAAATGGCATTTTGATTAGATCGATGGCCTTATATACATAGTATTTTTGGCTATCCATGTTTTATCAGGTGATCTATTCTTAACAATTAATTTACTTGAATAGTTGAATAGTATTGTAATTTACATGGTAATAAAATTGTATTTATTTAGATTGGTTTTGTTATTTCCATAAACAAGCATAAATTTATTTGATGGTTCCTAACATGAACCTATTGCAACAGGACAAAAAATGAAGTATGTTGATCCTAATCACTTCAAGGGTAAGCATCAATATGCTCCTGTTACTCGAAAGGGTTATTGGAAGGTATGTAATAGAATCATGTTAGTGTTCCAGGTTTAAGATTTACTGTATTTAAGGATAAACACATGCATACCATGTTCTTTGTATGAGTCATAGTTACTAGTAGGTATGTCATGGGATTAATATACTCTAATAAACCGATTTTCTTATTTACTTCAGTTTGACATGGGAGACTTCCTCATTGATGATCAATCAACAGGTCAGCATATAGTCCATCTTATTCAATTGGGCACATGATTGCTTCTTAAGGAATCTTATGAAAATATTGATGGCATTTTATGAACATTTTGTTGCAGGTTTCTGTGCTGGAGGTTGTGTTTCTATTGCATATTTTGGAACTTCTTTGCTATTTGGTCCATCGGTAAAGCTTGCATACCTTTGATCTTTTGTAAATTTCTTGTATAAGTTAGTGGTGTTTTCTAGGTTTGTGCACGATATGCTATTGCACAGGGGTGTGGCACATCTGATGCTGGTATGCTATTGCACTGTGTGATCATTGTACTATTGCAATGTGTGATTTACATGCATGATGAATATTTAAAATTATATGCATCTACCATTCTAGGTGAAAATTTTGATTTCCATGTATGTTCTTAAAAACAACCTTTCCAGCTTAGCAAAAAATTCAGTAATATGCTATAGAATCCAACTGGTTCATTTTGAGGGAAGTTTTTCTTCACAAAGAAAAGTATGCAGATCATATTTCCAATGAGATAACCAATGTAATACCATGGAAATGGATATTGGAACATGGGAAACCAATACTTGATAAGTTGTGTATGCCATTTAACTTGAAGGATAAATAGAGTAATATGAAGAAGAGTAATTATTTAAGCATGTACATACATGGATGAATTAATTATGTCTATCTTGTTCCCAATATTCCTCTTTGGAGGAAAACTACTTGGAATCTCATGTGTAAGCTCAACATATCCTTCTAGAATTCTACTCAATTATACTAATACTTTCTTCATAGTGTCACATTTTTCAACATTATTGGACTTTATGCCATCTAAGACTCTTATTTGCACCATTTCATAACACTCCATGGTATCCTTTATTGCATTTATGAAGTTTGTAAATAAAAAAACTTCTCTCTGACCCTTATCTTTAATTGACAACTAAATTATTTTTATATCCTTTATAATGTCTTGAGTTCTTCTCAAGTGATTTATATCTCCATTGGGCATCCACAAACTACTTATATTTTACATTTTAGTCCTTTGGTTGACTTGGACTTGAGCATGCATTTTATTAATATGTTTGAAAAAATGATTCTATATCATCACTCATTTGGACATGTTGAGTGAAAATCTATCATATCTAAAACACTAATTAGATTATTTTGATGTATAAAATTCAATGATCACCGGCAGAGTGTGCGCTCTAGAATGAAAAAGATATATAGAAGCATACCATACTAATATGTCCTAAGAGTTGTCAGGTAAAGAACTATAAATGAAAAGGATATAGATTATTTACATATTTATTGGAATAATCTCCACCATTATCTGTGTGAAGGATATTGATCGCATTACCAGATTGTTTCTTTGCAAGAGCTTTAAAATCTCAAAGACAAGCAAACACATTAGCTTTGTGTTTTAAGAAGTAGACCCCTGTGTATATAGAGATGTAATCAATGAAGGTTAGTAGTAAATGCCTATATTTATTTATTCATAGATAGGTGAGGAAAGGGACCAGTAATGTCACCGGGCATAAACTCAAGAAGTGATGTGGCTCTCTTAGCCTTTCCTTTCTCAAATCTCTCATCAAGGTGCCTACCAAGAGTATATATTGGACAAAATCCATCTAAGAAGGATATAGGTGGCAACCCCACTATCCCATCTTGTTTGATTAATTGATGCAATTAATGTAAGTTAATATTCCCAAACATATCATGCCATAACTTACTAACATCATTAGAATGCATTAACAAAGCTAAAGTAGGAGTTTTAAGCAAAAACTTTGAAAAAACATACAATTTATTTTTGTGATCAACTTTTCCAAGTGAAATATTTGAACCATCAATTGAATATGAAATAATTATTGAGTATTTGGTGAAGATAACTTGCTTACCATGTCCTGAGTGTGTCATTTGATAGATGAAAATCATATTTTTCAGACAGACAAGGTACAAGTAAAAAATCTTGAAATTTCCCATCTTCTTGTAAAATATCACAAAAGATTTGTGCATTCAAGACATTCAAATGTTACCACTGTTACTACATATTTAAGTGAACTACACTACACCGCTTCCTGAATGGAAACCTATCAATTTATTTTTTGTTAAATCTACCACCATTCATCGCTTTTCCGACGCTTTTGTTAAAGATCCGACATCTTCAGTCGATGCTCAACCGACGCTTTTTATTAAACCTACGACACCTTTCTCATCGAATATTCGATGCTTTCAGGAAAACTCCAATGACATTGCCATGACTCCAGCACTTTAGCTCGTTGAAAGACCGACCCTTCAAGTATTGGTAGGTGTCAGATATTCCACGCTTTCAAAAAAAAAACACCAATAGCGTGGCCATGACTATGACACTTCAGCCCATCGGAAGGCCGACCCTTCAAGTGTCGGTAGGCGTTAGATATTCGATGGTTTGTGAAATTTTTTAGTGACACTTTGAAACAGATAACTTTCGAATAGGTGACACCCTGTGGCATCAGATCTTCGACCGACTTAGGTATCATGTCGAATATCTGACGCTATTCCACCGACGACAAAAAAAAGTGCATGTGTCAAAGATGCGACTGAGAAGTGTTGAATTTCAGACATGCAAGGTGTCAGATTTTGGGTTGAAATTTTGTTGTGATAGTGTATCCCTCCAGATACCCACCAGTGAATGAACCTATAGAAGTTGATTTCCTCCCATTACAAACCCCACAACTTGCTTCATAAATTCCTTGTTTGACCTTGATATTGCATCATACCCAATCCTAATATGAAGTGAGTCCATCACTCGCACCTCTAGATTGTTGATAGCCCATTGCATTGACATTTCACTATGTGCCAAGACCAACCCAATGTGGGGAGGTTGAAAAACCAATCCAACTATCATTTAAGAGTTTAATTTCATGTCGGGAGGGTCGTTTGTGGAGGACTCATTGTCGCATGGAGTGTCGTGTTCCTCCCACCAACTCTCTCTTCCCTTTCACCCCATATGGGGGTAAATATTTTGAAGGATATGAAAGTGGTATTTGATCCATTTATGTGTGCGCAAGTCATAATATCATTTAATACAATCTCTTTGAGTGAAACCACGTATTCGACAATCACATCAAAGTGACCCGATAGGTTTAAGATAGGCCCTCACAAGAATTTAACTGTGTCCAATAGTGAAAAATTCCTTGCTCATCACTAATAAATCTAATCCATTTGGACATTAAAAATGATGATGATGATGATTATTAATGTACACTAAGACCAACTTTGGTCTATCGAACCTTAAGAAGGACAATACTTGGTTTACTTTAAAATCTTGTTCCTATGCTAAAAAAGCTTGCAGAGAAGCTTTCCAATCTCACTGTAGTTTTGGCAAGTTAGGAGGTTATAAAGGTATGTATTGTAGCAAATACTATGAAAATCAGGTCTAATGTGGGTGTAAGGAAGGCACTCTAAGAGAAAGTGATTTTCATCCTCAATGCTCATAGACTCACACAGATGGAAAACCCTTTCCGTCCATGGAGTTCTAGGAATAGACCAATGGCATGTTTCACTATGGAGTACATGAGAGTTCGTTCTAATATTGGCTATATTAATTTTCTTCCATGAGCTAGTTATTACCAAGAGATACTTCTTATATTCCAAGTTAGGATTAATGACCTTTGTATAATATCTTAATTTTCTCTTAACCGCTATTTTTTTGTCACAAACCTATAAATTTCAATCAATGAAAATTCAATATACTCTTTTATGTGAGTAAATATTGTAACATGTACAATTGGTCATAGCTTGAACAAATTGTCATTATTTGTATAATAATTGACTCTTCTTGAGATGGACAGTTATTATTTCATACGGCGTTTACCTATGGTTATTGATGACCTTAGCGCCACACCTACAGGTGATGTTATTAATGTTTTGAATATTTATTTTACCATATGGTTTTTGCTAGGGGTTGGTAAGCCTAAATACTAAGGTTCTTCCCTAGTAGTTACACCCTAACTCTAGCAACTAAACATGATGCTAACAAGGACTTCACATAACAAGATTTGATGAAGAAGAAAGGTTGGGGACTATGGTATTAAACACCATAGTCTTGATCCCACTTACATTGACATGAAGAATCAATATGTTAAACTATGGTGTGGACCATAGTCCTAGCGGGAGACACAAGGTATATGAAAAGGTTTAAGAGTTTGTTGAATGTTAACACTTGGGGTCTTATGGCACTCACACCCTAGTCGTGGTTTTAATGCATTCCATAAACAACTTTGAGGTTTAACATGACATGGTATTTAGCCATGCAATATTGGGAGATAGAAGGGTTATGATACATTTGTATTGAAGTTGACCTTGGGTAATAAATTTGTCATGGCTGCGAGTTGACAGTGCAGCCAGGAAGTTAATGGAAATATTGCAAAAGTATACGAGATGAAATATCGGCCCTCCATCTATCGTAAACACTGGAAAGGGTTTTTGATAGGGTTTAATGCATTTTTCACTCTGCCCATTTTGTATTTGCACTTTTATTTTAGTTTGCAACTTGTTGTTGGAAAGAGATCGACCCTTTACTGGTTGTGTTGCGTAGCTTGCTCAAACCACTCCCTGGTTGGTTAAACAGAGATTCTTTTTGGTTTGTTGAGGTATACATTGAATTTTATAATGGATTTAATGGCCTCCAATTACCTCGACCTTGCTGGTTTGCTGTGGAAAGGAAAAAGAAGAAAATGAATATTCGTTTTCCTTCCACGCCTTCTACCAGGTATAAAATACACCCAATCAGGTTCCAATTATTTTTTAGAACAAAATTTGTCTTTAGGTTTAAAAACACAAACAAATAACTGAATTTTGATTCATTTTGTAGGAAGAGGAGTGATAAGGGCATCCAAGAGGAGCCAACCCTTGGACCTCTCTGCATTCATAAAAAGGTAAGGTTCTAATGTTGTTTATCATCCTTCTTTATACAGTTTTCAATAATTCAAAAATATTATGACTGCATTGTGGCAATGCAGGTTCATAGGTGGGTGACAAGGGTGGCGAGAGGCTCACCTCCTACCAGGCATGCCACTCTAAATTTCATGGGTGAGTGTGTGAAACCCTTCTCCATTTTAAAGTTTATCCAAACCCAAACTTTCTTATTAAGTACTAACATTAATCCTGGTTGATATGGCATGTACCCTCCAGCATGGATGCATTTGGTATTCATCAATGGTCCACCAACAACTACATTGGTAAGAGTTAAGTAGTTAGTGTTGCAATTGTTCTTCGTTGGGTTTGTGGACCGTGTAGGAAAATGGATTTTTCCACTCTTATGAAGATAAATTGGACTGCAAAAAAAGGCTCTTTACGAGTCTCCAATAATTTGCAGCAATGGTTGTGCAGCCTCTCTGCATTCTAGCGCTGTTGTATTTTCATTTGAATGTGTATGTTATGGTTTTTGTTTGAATGGTTGATGCCATTATAATGGATTTACAACCACTCAGGTTTCATGTGGAAGTAGGGTCAAAACCCATACCTCTATTTTGATATTTAAATATTTAAAGAAGACCCCTTCTGGGTTTGTACCAGCTTATAGTTAGAGCTTCATTGTTAATGTATGGAGACTTCATTCATTCGAATGTACCTATCGTAATTTTATTAACACGATGGATGACATTATTTAATGGTATTACGACCATGTAATATTTGTTGGATGGTTTTGTTGTTGATGAAATAATAAGATCTGCATGACTTGAATTTGTGGAGACGACTCGTTTTAAACAGAGTTATGGTTTTTGTTTGAATGGTTGATGCCATTATAATGGAATTACAACCACTCAGGGTTCATGTGGAAGTAGGGTCAAAAATCATACCTCTATTTTGATATTTAAATATTTAAAGAAGACCCCTTTTGGGTTTGTACCACCTTATAGTTAGAGCTTCATTGTTAATGTATGGACACTTCATTCATTCAAATGTACCTATCGTAATTTTATTAACACGATGGATGCCATTATTTAATGGTCTTACGACCATGTAATAGTTGTTGGATGGTTTTGTTGTTGATGAAATAATAAGACCTGCATGACTTGAATTTGTGGAGACAACTCATTTTAAACAGAGTTAAGGGTCTAAGGGGTTAGATACCCACAAATAGAGATTGTGTGTTGTATTAAATTTCATTTACTTAATCTTTCTATATATGATGGTGTATTTATTAATTTCATCTGTCAGTGGTCAGGAAAGATTGATAATGATTCTTGAACTTGATTTTGATATTTATGAGTATCCATTCGACTTTAGTCGTAAAACAATTTACGAGTTGATTTAATAATCAAATCTGGATTTTATGGTTTTAATGCATTAATGGCGCAGATCTCGATCTTCATTTGGATGGTTTTGAAAAAAAAAAGATGAGATGTATTATTTTTAGATTTATTTTTGTATTACTAAAGTATATTTGTGACTTATAGATTGGTTTCTATAAGGAAAGGAAGAAGCCTCTCGGCTCTTACTCTGTTTTAAAACATCGGTTAACACTCTTTTGTTTTATTGTTTGAATGTTCGAATTCATCTTTTTGTAAATAAATCATTCAACAATATAGGTCTAGGAATGCAACTGTAGCCAAGGATATCTGGCAGTATGATTTTGGTTTGACATAATATAAAAAATAATACAGTTTAAAATAAAAAAATAGAGTTAACTCTATAGGAAACCATCGACTTCAAAGAAGAGATTAATTAAAATAAATACATCTAAGATACTATATTAGTACATCTGTAAGCATAGATTAGAGAATTTAACCAGATATATGATATTACTTCATTTAAATTTCCTAACTACGCTAACAATACAACCATGATTATACTAATCTTTGATTCGAGTATGGAAACCTAAACGAGACAGTTGTCATAATATATTAAGATCATAAATCTATGTATGCTAATTAGGATTAGTTTACATTATATAATAACATAAAATAGAGAAGATAATGGGAACATACACATAGTACCATTATTGTAAAAATTTGAATATAATTCATGATTAAATTCAAATTTTACTTTAAACAAGTCTAGGACAGATAAGAAGTAGAATAGGGAACTTGACACTAATGTTGGGAAAAAAATTGAAACAGTTGTTCCTCCCAACCCACTCATAGAGCAGTCAATTCTCACTTGCTCCAGAACCCTCGAGCCTGTTTATTGAACCACAAGGAGAAAATCCAATCAATGCGCCATCTCTTGCATTAACAGATCAATTCCATGTCCATGGCTAGCCTCCTTCTTGCTAAATGGAAATACTATTATATAGCACTTTTTCTAGAACTTGGTCATATATGAGCCTCCTGCTCTTTAGCACTCCATAAGGAGTTTTGACCTAATTTTTGGGGAGGATGCCTCGTGCATCTTGAGTTATCACTGAGTAGATTCTGCCACTTGTCTTTTACCCCTATGCGTTAACAAACAATCTTTCAACACCTATTTTGTTTCTGACTCCTTTCAGTGTTTTTATTAATAGATAATAATAACCATTACATCTATTTTTGACTTTCTTGAAAAAAAATATTCAAAAAAAGGAATGATATATTTTTTGATTCGGTGTGTTACAATTTTCCTCACACCAAAATTGATCTTTAAACTTAGAAGTAATAATATTTTTGATATTATCAATGTTCTACAAAAATTCTTTTTCATTAATTCCCCAATGGTTTGACCAAGCCATGGTATCTTTACACCAACCCCGCTTGAGGTGTAGTTGGTTTTGACTTGAGTTTAAAGCAATTTTAGGAAGTCTCTCATTTTCCATGTTATTTGTATTATGCTTTTACATCAGGTACCTAGTCATATCCATGCTCTCGATGGGGGAAAGTGTTGAGTATTGTAACTTCAAAGGATATTCTAAATGTATTTTACTGATGTATCTCAAGGGAAATGTTATTATTCCTCCGTTGAGATGTTACTATTGTAATTGGTCATCATATAGTCATGAGGTAAAGCCTCCATTGTAATTTGGGTCATTAGTACCCTAATGAATATAATAAAATATTGTTTTTGATTTCCTAGGTGAAGTCATCCCAAATAGTTTAATAGGGGCTACTTATTTAGGGTAAAAGTTAGTTGACAAAAGAGTATAAATAGAGTTGTTGTGCTTCTCATTTGAACACAAACACACTCACTAGTGTAGTGCATAGGAGAGAAAGAGACATACCAAAAGGAGGAGGATTACCCTCCTTTGGGGTTTATATTATACATCTTATACAGTGGAAGTTTTGATGGGTCACTCTTCCCCTTGAGGGTTTCCCAGGATAAATACATGTCTCTCTTGTGATTTTGTTTATTTCAGTGATTATGCATATGCTAATGTTGTGAATTTTGGTTAAACACTAATGATATCTAGTGTAGCATATGAAATCTTAACATGGTATCAGATCTAGCTTGAGTAGGACAACTTTCACAAGGTGAAACTCTCTCTCCTCTCCCTCTGAAAGAAATTAGGGTTTCTGTAAAAGTTGGAATTTTGAAGATCTGCTTGCATATAAATTTATGCCTTTCTGGAGAGTATCTATTGAGCCTAGGATCAATTTTTTTGGGTAGTGGAGTCTCTAGGAAATCCAAACCCTAGTTTGGACCTGAACCAGAAAACTGCAGAAAACCAGAGCTAGAAATTCTTTAGAAATTGGAACCTTGCAAGCAATATTTGAAGGCTGAATATTTGGGATCTCTAGAAATCAAGTGGACCAACCAACTCACCTCAATAAATCTCATCTCATGGTAAGGTCATATTTTCATTGTGACCTTACCATGAGATGAGGATAAGCTAGAAGGGATTGAAAAATTTCAAACACGAAAGTATAGGATTGGTCTCATTCTTAGACATAATGATCTTGATAATTTTATCAAGTATGAAGTCCCAAAACTAGAAGAAGATGAAGCTAAGGAGATGCATCAGAAGGACCTAATCAAGGAAATAAGGATCATTGTTGATTCTATCAAATATCACTTGATCCCTCAAGTGTCATATAAATAGACACCAAAGAAAAAGTACGATTCCCTCTCCAGAATGTATGAAGGAAGAAACATCACCAGAAAGATGAATTTGAGATCTCAACTGAAGAGCACCAAGATGAGTAAAGGAGAATTAGTTCAAGATTACTTTATAAGGGTTTTCCAGTTCAAATAAAAACTACATTCTATTGGAGACTCTCTTGATGAAGATGAAATCTGTATGAATTCTCTCAATGGTATCACTAAACCTTGTAATCATTCATACATACTATATGTGATATAAAATAAAGTATGAAGTTTGACATTATATGGGAAGATTGCATCCAAGAGGAGGATAGAATAGCTAACATAGAAGATTTACTTAGGGAAGATGATCAAGCTCTAGCTACCCATACCAAGAGAAGAAAACAATCAAAATTCAATAAGGATAGTCACACAGAGCATAAATCTCCAAAGAATTTTCAAAAGAAGAGAAACTACTCCAAACATTAATGTTACAACTGTCATAAGATAGGATACATTTCTAGAGAGTGTCTATTGAAGAATATCATCAACAAAAGACATCATGCTCATCTAGATGAAGATGAGGAAGAAGAAGAAGAAGAAAGAACTTGAAATAGGAAAGAAAAAGAAGAAGATATAGAGGAATATGTACTATTATGTGCACTCTTTGGGTTTGTAACACATGGAGAAGAAACATGGCTTATTGATAATGGTTCCTCAAGGCACATGATAAGGAAGGAGAAAAATCTGTCAAAAATTGAAGAAAAGAACTCTCCTCAGAAGGTATCTCTATGAGATGACTATCGATATCCCATCAAATTCATTGGTGAATCAAACTATAAGATTGACTCTGGAACCTCCATGAAAATGAAGGAAGTACTATATGTACTAGGTTTGAAAAATAATCTACTTTCCATCTCAACTCTAGATAAGAAAGAATATAGAGTTGCTTTCATATATGTATATGTACTCATGTGGTCCAAAGGAAAGACGATTGATGATGCTGTGGTCATTGGTGAAGAAGAAGGAGGACTATACAACTCAAGGGAAATCCAAAGACAATCCTTGTTCATGAGACCACTAACTCATGTGAACTATGGCATAGAAGAAATTCTCACATCAACTACAAAGCATTACCCTATGTGAGAAAAGTGGTAACATGTTTACTAGATATTAAGATTGATCATGAAGGAACTTGCAAAGGATGTGCAAGAGGAAATAACATCAAGAACTCATTTCCTAAAAGTGAAACCAAGACCAAAGGTACGTTGGAATGGATTCATTCTTATGTATGTGGTCCTATGCCATCTACATCCTTAAGTGGATATGAATACCATGTGACCTTTATTGATGACTATTCAAGAAACACATGAATATACTTCTTGAAGACCAAGAGTGAAGTGTTCAGGAAATTCAAGGAATTCAAGCCTTGATAGAGAACCATTCATTAAAAAGAATCAAGACACTAAGATCAGATAATGGTGGAGAATACACTTCAAAATAATTTAAATCATTCTGAAAGAATATGGATCAAGAGGGAAATAACCACTCCCTATAATCACCAGCAGAATGGTATTGCAGAAAGAAAGAGCGGAACCATTATGGAAGCAGTGAAAACTATGATTCCATGACCAAGATCTCCCCATGGGGCTTGTGGGATGAAGCAACAAGAACAACTGTGTATGTGAAAAATAGATTATCTCGCAGTGCTCTTGGATTCAAGACTACTGAAGAAATGTATACAGGAAAGAAACCTGAAGTGATCCATCTCAAGATATTTGGTTGTCCACTATATGTGCATATTCTAAAAGAGAAGAGAACCAAGTTGGATCCTTCTGGAAAGAAAGGAATATTTGTTGGATACTGTGAAGTCTCCAAATCCTTCAGGCTATACATTTCAGGATTCCAACATATAGAGATTAGTAGGGATGTGACATTTAATAAAAAAATTGCTCTTAATAAATCCATAAGATGCCATATTGAAAAAGTACATGAAGAGGATGTACGTCCCAGAAAGGAAGAAGCTGAATCCTCTTTTGAAATAGTAGCATCATAAGATAATTACATGCTAGAACCTTAGGAACCCCCTACTATGAATATCTCTAGAAAGATAAAACCTGCTTGGGTAAGAGAAATCACACAAGAAGTAGAGAAGTATGGAGCTCCACAAGGCTCCACAAGAACAATATGAGATCAAAGGCATACTCTAGTTATGTATATTTGATGTGTGAACTTGTAGATCAATAACCCACCATCTATAAGAAAGCTTCACATAAGAAAGAGTGGGTGGAAACAATGATAGAAGAATGCTAGTTAATAATGAGAAATTATGTTTGGTATATAGTACCTAAACCAGAAAACAAGAGCATGGTATCTTCAAAGTGTATATACAAGATAAAACATGCAGCTGATGGAAGTATTGAAAAGTACAAGGCAATATTTGTGGCTAGAGGATTCTCTCAGAAAGAGGGGATTGATTATGACGAGCCTTCTTCTCCAATAGCAAGGACACTTCCATCAGAACCATCATGGCTCTTGCTTCCGTGATGAAGTGGGATCTACACCAATCAGATGTAAAGAAAACCTTCCTGAATGGTATGATTGAGAATGAGGTTTACATCGAACAACCAAAAGGATTTGAAGTCAAAGAAAAAGTGACTCATGTATGTAAGTTGATAAAAGATATGTATGGAATGAATCAAGCTCCTAGATCTTAGTATTGAAGAATTGATAGCTTCTTGACAAGTTTGGGTTTTACCAAGAGTAAAACCGACCCTAACCTTTACATGAAGGTTATGGATGATGAACTTGCCATACTATTATTGTATATGGATGATCTATTTCTAACAAGAAATGAGAAACATATCACATATTGCAAGAAGAATCTATCTGAAGAATTCAAGATGAAAGATATTGGATTGATGCATTATTTCCTCAAGATGGAAGTGTGGAAGATCCCTGAAGGAATCTCTCTAAACCAGGGAAATTTTGTAGTTGAAATAATGAAAATATTTGATATGTTGGATTGTAAATCTATTTCCACACCCATGGACACCAAATTGAAGTTGTTATCTGATGAATCATCAGAGTTAGTATACATGACTCAGTACATACACATTATTGGGTCATTGATGTATCTAACAAATACAAGGCCAGATATATGCTTTGTTGTGAACACATTAAGTCAATTTCTAGTCAAACCTAGATGGGTTCACTTGATAGCTGCAAAACATGTGATGAGGTACATAAAAGGTATAATATATTTTGGACTATACTATGTTAGAGATCATGAATACAGATTGTATGGATATATAGATTTAGATTGGGCAGGAAGTGCCACAGACAGAAAGAGCACCTCAGGTGGATGTTACTGTCTGGGATCCACCATGATATCATGGTTTAGTAAGAAACAATCCAATGTTTCTCTCATCACAGCTGAAGCATAATACATAATAGCTTGCTTCGCTAGTTGTGAAGCGATATGGCTTTGAAAACTAATGTCATGACTATTTGACATAGATTTGGACAACACAATGATTCTATGTGACAACCAGAGCTGTATAAAGATGAAAGAGAATCTGGTGTTCCATGATAAATCAGAGCACATAGAAATATGATATTTTTTATATAAGGGATATGGTACAAAAGGGAGCTATAAAACTCTAGTATGTGAGTATTGATGAGCAAGTTGTTGATGTGTTGACCAAGACTCTATCTCGGGTGAAGTCTGAATACTTCAGTGACAAGATTGGTGTAGTCCGAAAATACCTTCCTCGCAAGGAGGAACAATGATGATATGGACCATTCTCAAAAAGGAGGAATGAGTAGAAGATATGAATTTTAGTACGTTGGTAGCATAGTCTAAGTCGCTTGGACACTATAATTGATTTAATGAAATAAGAAAATGATTCAACTAATAAAAAGTATTTTCTTCTACAATTCTTTTATTAAAATGTAGGAAAAATTCCATATATATAAATTTTGATATTTAATTAAAAATTTGAATTATCTTAATTAATATAAAAATAGATTTATCACTTTTAAATATTTTTGATGTTATTTGCTATTTTTGAGTGAACTAATAAAGAAAAATAATAATCTATATTTCACCCAGAAGGGAAGTGTTATAAAACCAAGTGTCATGAAAATGTTGTTACTTAAATGGATAAGGTTTAAGTTGTTTTCAAAAGAAAATACAATATTTATAGTAAATGAGTAACTCAATGCTATAAAACCCATGGTCATGGAGATGTTGTTCTTTATATAGATAAGATTTTAAAATTCATCTTCAAAAGAAACTATAATATTTATAACAAGTGAGAGTAATATTAAAGGTTAATAATAGAATGTTATAGAAATGTTGTTCATTAAATGGATAAGGCTCAAGTCTACTTCAAAAGAAAATGCAATACTTATAGCAAATGAGTAGCCAAATGCTATAATATTTATAATTGTAAATCATAGTAATATTAAAAGTTAATAATAGAATGTTATGGAGATGTTGTTCTTTAAATGGACAAGGTTTAAGTCAATTTCAAAAGAAAATACAATATTTATAGTAAATGAGGAATAAAATGCTACAAAACTTTGTGTCATGGAGATGTTGTTCTATATATAGGTAAGGCTTAAGTCATCTTCAAAAGAAAATATAATATTTCTAACTAATGATACTAGTATTATAGGTTAATAATAGAGATGTGATTACTCATATAACAAATGATAGGTTAATAATAAAGATGTAGTTACTCATATAACAAAAAAATATAGAAATATTATAAGTTAATAATAAATATGTTGTCATTCATATGAAATAAGGTTTATCTTAAATTTTCAAAAACAAGATTATATATAATTATTAATATTTTTATATATTTATAAAAAGGAGGAATTTAGTATATATAACTAACAAGATTAAATAATAATAATATTATAAATTTGATATTTACATATGTTATTATTTTCTTAATTTATTCATAAATCTATATTAAATAATTAAAAAGTTGCATTTTAATAAATTTCATAATTTTTTATATTTGATAGATTGAAAAAATATTAAATAATTAAAAATTTACATTTCAATAAATTTCATATTTTTTTAATATTTGATAGATTGATATTTAAAATAAATTAATAATAATTAATATAAATATAATCATAAAATAAATAATATATTAACTATTTCATATTTTTTTATTTGATAGATTGACATTTAAAATAAATTAATATTAATTAATATAAATAAATTTACAAAATAAATAATGTATTAATTATTTATTGAAATGATTAAAATTGTAGATTTTAACTACATAATATATTTGTTTTAATTACTTTAAGCATATATAATTTTTAAATGAAAAGTAAACCATTTTATTTATCTATTTAATAATAAAATTTATTCTTGAAAAAAATCTTTATAATTTTTTTCCAAAATTTAATTTTAATATTAATTTTAAATTAAATAAAAAGACAAATCTATACTAATAATTATCAATAAAATCATAGAATAAATAATATATATTAATTATTTATTTTTTATCAAAATAATTAACTTTTATAATGACTAAAATTATTGTTTTTTTAAATAATTAAATTGAATTTTATAAAAAAAATAGTAAATCTTATAATAATTTTAATAATACTTAGTATTGTGTTAAAATTAGATTGTTAGATGTTAAATTGTTTTAATACAAAAATGAATTTGTCATTTTTAAATATCTTTATTGTAATTGGATCATGAAATGTTAAGTAACAAAAAAACAAAAGTATATTTATAATTGCTAATAATATATATATATATATATGAAAAGAGAAATTTACTCTTTACACTAAATATAAAAACTGTTATATAAAAATATATATAAGCAAATACTACAAATATTATATTTATATATATTATTCTTTTGATGTATAGACAAGAAAATAAATACAAATGAAATGTGATTTTTTTGAGGTTGGAAGATGTTTTCCTGTACACAAAGAGAATAAGTTTTGTTTATGTATGTGAGAAGGGTGAGTGACTAAACATTATGTAAGCTCTTTTGAGCACTTTATGTTTTATTGGATGAATAAAAAAGAATTTTTTCTCCAGAAAATGAAATATATTATTATTTTCTTAATTTATTCATAACTTTATGTATTAAATAATACAAATTTACATTTTGAAAGATTCTAAACCTTTTAATATTAGTAAATTAAGATTTAAGATAAATCAATAAATTGATTAATATCATAAAATCAGAAAATAAATAGTGTTATTTATTTAATTTCTAATTAAAATGACTAAAATTGTAGAATTTAATAACATAATAATATTCTAAAGCAAAATTTAATTATGTTATTTAACTATTTGATAATGAAAAATGTACATTAACTATTATTTTAAGAAATAACGATAATAGTAAAAAATCTAATTTTTATTTAGATAGGAAAAAATCTTCATATATCCCTTCCTCTCGTTCCTCGGGAAAGTCCCTCGGACAAGCCCTCCGGACCTCCGGGTCCTTCCAAGTTTTCTTATCAAATAAGCACGCGATAATATAGTTGAGTCATATCTATCTGCTCAATATTACAACTGATTACCTGGCTCATGCTTGTTTCCGTTTTAGACATTGAATGGGTTCTTGCTCCGAAGAATCGGCAGAAATCTATATCTATACGATGCACCATTGCATCTCGATTCGATACTGCGTGGCCTGTGCATCGATAACGCTTGTCCCCATTAGGCCCAGGGTAGGGAGGGCGCTGTCGAAATAGCCCTGGAGACTTAGCCACCTAACTCACTCACTCTGTCAGAAGACGGGGGTAATATTTGAACGTATATATGCTTCTGGGTAAACTCCTGAAACTCAACATATAAGGCTGGATTGCTTAAACCGCCTATGCTTCTGGCTTTCCAACTGGACCAACTGCCTCAATAATGGCCTTCGAGCCCTCCACATATTTATATGAATACAACTAGCTCGGTTTATTTTTTTCAAAATTTTATTATTCTAAAATAAATTAATTTTAAATAATTCTACATTTTTTAAAACAAAAATAAATTATACTCATTTATATTAATAAAATCATCAAATAATAGGTTAAATATTAAATAAAACCATCAAATAAATAATATGTTAACTATTTAATTGTTTATTGAAATGATTAAAATGGTAGATTTTAAATATAATAACATTTTTTTAAATACAATATTTAGTCATTTTATTTAACTATTTAATAATAAAATATGTTTATTCATTATTATGTTTAAAACATAGAGCCATTTAACTTGTGGATGGTGAATACAATAGGCCATAAGTTAAGTGTCACCAATAAGTTATGTGTTACTTATTCTCTCTTTTTTTCTACTATTAGATATCCATGTATCAAGTAAAAGTTATCCATGTGTAAACTTATGGACATTACATTTGTCTCATCCTCGTGCAATCTTGAAAAATCATAGGTGCTGGTCCACCCCAAATTCTAAAATATAAACACTTATAAATGTAATTAGAAAAAATAAAAATATCTTTCATATATCAAGTTTTGAGTCCACCATTACAATATGTAATGGTAGATAGAATTGCATAGCTGCTTACGCCATATCTGTAATAAAGAGTGCTATATTTTTTGTTTTTATATGAAAATGGTGAAAAATGTATATTTTTTTTTATTTCAAGAAATATGAAGAAACTTAATTGTTAATATTCAAAATATATATATAATAAAAAAATATATTTTTATCAATATAAAAGAGAAAATCTTCTTTCTTCTAAATTTTTTTATTAAAACTGTATTCTATTAATTTTGATCTTTAAAAACAATAACTTCTATTAAAATTCCAACATAAATCTTGTGAGAAAAAGAAAATCCAATTGAATTTTCCCCAACTTGTCAAAAACATATCAAATCATTTCCTACCTTTTTCACATTCGAGACGCGTGAAGTTCTACCAGTAAATCTCAGTGCTGTGAGTTGGGTAGCAAGTTTGCGACCCCACTGCCCCGAGTCAAAGTCACCAGGGATTATTCTACAGGAAAGCAAATTTCTCCATACGTTTATCTATATATTTCATCAATTTGAGAATGGTTTATATCTTAAACGATTCATGAAGATATCGGATAGCTTGTGAATTTGCTTGTCGAAAAAAATCGGCCTATCTTGTGAATTTGTGGGGAATATCTGTTATTATTGATCTCCTGATCAATAAAAATGGCTGCAGATCAAGTTTGTAAGATGAAGTCCAGAGAAATTGAAGAAAAAGAGATCGCATTGGACGGGTCGGTTGATTTGAAAGGGAGGTCTGTTTTAAGAGCAAAAACTGGAGGACTGAAAGCCTGTTCATTCATCGTTGGTATGTAATGGTTTTTGTTTTACAATACTATTCTTTATTTTATCTCTGGTAAGACATTTTACTTCAAAGATTCTCATTCTTGAAACATTTTACTTTAAAAATTCTCATTTTTAAAGGCTTGTACTTTAATTCTCTTAGAGGCTACCATTCTCACTCTGAAAAACTAACATGGGCAAGTGATAGAAATATGTCACCGCCCTTATTTTTATAATATTCTATCTTCTCTTTTGATAGTTTAGTCTTACACATGCACGTTTTCCCAAGCTTGATCCATGTTTTTGAATAAACAGGTTACGAGTTTTGCGAACGGTTGGCATTTGGTGGAATTTGGGCTAACTTAGTGATTTATCTCACAACCAACCTGCACGAGGGCACTGTTTCTGCTTCCACTAATGTCACCAATTGGACCGGAACGATGTGGATAATGCCCATACTGGGGGCTTATATTGCAGATACTCACTGGGGTCGCTACTGGACCTTCGTAGTCTTCTCAGTTGTCTATATAGTGGTAAATAATTTACCCTCAATCCTTTTTTTTGGTTTTTATTGACATAGCTGTTATTTTGTTTTGTGGTTTTTATTGAAATTGCTGTTATTTTGATTATTGCATGGAAGAGATGCATTCTACAACCCAGTATAGGAGAGATATGTAACTTTTCCTATGAATCTATGTTGGTTAAATATTTGTATTTTGAGATCAGCAAAGATCATTGAAAATAATTCTCCATGATATATATATATATGATAGAGATCATTGAAAATGTATCATCTGGTTTGTAGGATATATTTAGAAAATGTGTCATCTGGTTTGTAGGATATATTTAGAAAATGTATCCTTTGGTTTGTAAGGCATGTTTTAAGTTACTAAGTTTTTAGTTGTTTGTTTTTTAATCATACTTTTTTTTAAAAATAGTTTTTTTTTCAAATAAATAGCATACATAATGAGATTTAAATATTTTTCACATAATTAATGAGATATATTATGTAATTTATACAAAATATAAATACAACAGCACCAACCAACTTTTGTTTGATTGATATTTTTCTAACCAAAAAATAAAAAATAAAATTATACATTTTGATTCAAAAAAATATTGTGTAATTATTATAATACATATTTTGTAAATTAAAATATATTATATAACGATTTCCATCATTATAATTTCATCCACTAAAATACCATCAACATCAACATAAAAATATATTTTAAAACTACAATAAAATATATAACAATCTCATTCTACTTTCACCCACTAAACTACTATCCACATCTAACATAAAATAAACTTCAAAAAATTCAACTAATACATATCCCAATTGAAAAACAAAAGACTTTCTACTTAAAAAAAAAGGCACCACCACTCATTCTATATGTTACTTTTTTCATTCTATATGTCACTTTCTTCAGTGTCGCACAAAGCTGCAGAATCCTATGTTGCTTTCTTCATTGTCACAGAAAATCTGCAGAATCCCAAACCTGCTAGGCTAGACAAAACAGCCTGCCATTTAAACGATTTTTTTTTTAATCTTTGCCCCGGTGCAACCTTTTTGATAAAATTGAACATTTTTTTCATAAAGTTAGATTGTGCTTTGATCTTGTTTGTCATCTTATCCTATTTCAATAATGGCTTGAAACAATAAAAATAATGGCAATTTTGTGGTTTTTACTAGGAAAATTAAAATATATTAATGTGATTCTGACTTTTAAAAAAATAAATATATTAATATAAATGCATTTTAATTTTGTATTTATTTATCTATTCTAAACTTAACATTCATAAACTATATCTTTATTTTTCTTACTAAAATTCCAAAATCTTTATATAAAAAAATTTCATAATGAGTTTACAATCTTGAAAACATTTTTGAACATTTTTCCAGTAAACTGGCATAGATGCCTCTTAACATATATCTCATTTAGCTAAGCAACTATGTAATATCATAAAATCCTGGATTAGTATAATACTAAATTGCATACTACTTTATCTGCCAAGCTCCGAAGACAATGTAATTCCTACCGGTCCTCTTGCCGTATATTCTTATAGTCCTAGATTCATTTTGGATTGCTATCGATTTCAACTATTCTATAATACTAAATTGCATACTACTTAGCTCCGAAGACAATGTAAATTCCTACTGGTCCTCTTGCTGTATATTCTTATAGTCCTAGATTCATTTTGGATTGCTATCGATTTCAACTATTCTATTGTGAGAATTCTAAATGTTAACCCCCTTTCGTTTACATTTGGGAGCAAGGATGATGTTAGTTTTGAGTGGATTTGCACAATAATTTTGATGCAGGGAATGGCGATTCTCACATTGGCTGTCTCTCTGCCATCTTTGAGACCCCCTGCTTGCACTTCCAATGAAGGCTGTGAAAATGCATCAATTCTTCAGACTAGTATTTTCTATTCTGGCTTATATCTTCTGGCTGTTGGTGCTGGAGGAACAAAATCCAACATATCTACTTTTGGAGCTGATCAGTTTGATGATTTCAATCACAAGGAAAAGAACCAGAAGAACTCATTTTTCAATTGGTGGATGTTCACTATATTTCTGGGAACTCTGGTTGGTAAAACATTCTTGATATATATAGAAGACCAGATCAGTTGGGGTGTCAGCTATGGAACCATCACAGCTGCTTTGGTCATATCATTCATTCTCTTTTTGTTCGGAACTCCATTTTACAGACATAAAGTTCTAAGCGGTAGCCCTCTTAAGCGAATGGGCAGAGTAATTGCTAGGGTAGTTCAGAACTGGAAGGTCCAAGCTCCTTCAGATCCCTCTCAGCTTTTCGAAGTCGACTCCAAAGAATACTTTACTAAAGGAAGATACCCCATTGCTCATACTCATACTAGGATCCTAAGGTCAGTTCATTTCCCTGACTCTTAATGAATTCTTTTAATTTATATGGGATTTATTGATCACAAGTTAAGTATTAGTTTTATTACTATGCAAAAGTTAAGTGTCTGACTTAGTTTTATTGGACAATGTATATTCAATATATACCTTATGCAAAATTTAAGTGTCTGCCTTAGTTTTAATAGGCAATGTATACTCAATATATACCTTATTTTTATTGTTTTATTGCTTTATTACTTTGTGTTTGATTATGGCTAACTATATTTACATATAATATATACATATAGTGTAAGATTTAATGCTAATGAGATTAGGGCTCTGTGGATAGTTGGGTATGGGGATTTAGATCATTGAATATAACCCAACAACTCTCAATCCAACAATTCACATCCCCACACCAACATATTAATTAAAGGCATGAGCAGTTATGGTTCTATTTACTTAAACTTGAAGCTTTGTGATTATTGCAGAAGCTTAGACAAGGCAGCCATTAAAACTACAGAAGAGGTGACAACCAGCTCCAAGGTTTGCACTGTGACTGAAGTGGAGGAAACAAAGCTTATGATAAGACTTCTTCCAGTCTGGTTGGCTACCATCATACCGAGCACAATGGTAACACTGGTAGGCACACTGTTTGTGAAACAGGCTGCGACACTGGACAGGCATATGGGGAATTCCACGAGCTTCGAAATCCCAGCTGCTAGCACTTCGGCCTTCGTCACGCTATCAATGCTAATAACAACGGTAATCTACGACCGAATTCTAGTCCCACGCTTCCGAAGATTTACAGGGAATCCCAAAGGCATAACATCCTTGCAGAGGATTGGAGCAGGCATGGCGATCCAGGTTATTGTGATGGTCATAGCAATTGCCACAGAAATTAAACGATTGGACGTGATTAAAGAACACGGGCTTGAACATAAAATGAAGGCAATTGTGCCCCGAAGCATATACACGTTGATTCCACAGTTTGCACTTATGGGCACAGCAGATGCATTGCTAGATATCGGCAAAATTGAATTTTTTTACGATCAAGCACCAGAAAGTATGCAGAGCCTCGGAACTTCATTGTACACAAGCTCTCTAGGAGTGGGTTCCTTCATGGGTAGCTTTCTGCTGACGATTGTGAGTAATATCACTGGACGAAGGGGCCATAAGGGGTGGATTCTCAATAATCTGAATGAATCTCGTCTGGATTATTATTATGCATTCTTAGCTGTTCTCAGTTTCTTGAACTTTGTTTTTTTCTGGTTTGTCTCTTATTGCTACGAATATAAGAGGGAAACCACTGAAGCCTTCGGGAAAGATGCCGAGAAAGCAATAGAGACTGTAGCTCTCAGAAAACAGAAGGACGAGGATGTAATTGGGATTAGCAGTGCACTGAATTATTACAAATAATTAGGTTTATCAGGGATTAGGATGAGGAATTAGTACTTAGCTGTATAATTATCATAAATAAAATTAGATGACATTGACGAGCATTCTTCTTCCGAGTCTCTGTCTCATCATAAAATCCTTGTACTTAATCTGTTTTCAACTTTTCAGAACTCACCGTAGAAGTGACACTAATCACCAGTACTGTCGACCTGACAACTATGAAGAATCGGCAACAATCAGAAAACCTAGGGGAAGTGACTTTGTGAGTTTCCTCCATGCCGGTGGGATGGGCGAAATCTCCAGTCGAGATAAGCTCATCAACGCGTCATGCATGATGCATAATCGAGTAGCATTTCACTTTGCTTGGCCCAACGAAAAAGTTGCGCATGTATTTATCAACGTATTGAAAACGTTGGAGGAATGCTGGAAGAATTTCAGTCGGAATATATGGCTTCAATTAAGTCAGGAACATAATATTCGCATATTTTTTGAAAGTTAGGAACCTAATATAAATAATGAAAAATTTAATCTTAATTTAATTAATTATATTGCATTTATTATATTATGATGTTGATTAAGGTTTATAAAGTTATGGTATCTTTTAAAGATAATAACATATTCACACCAAATTTAAATATGGTTAACCTCACATAGACCAAGTTTGGTGTTCATCATCATCAACATATTCACATGCTTTTTTTTTTAATTAGAAAAATAACATATAATTTAACAATATTTAAATAATAAAATTTGTAATCTTAAGTAGATTAATTAATTTTGCATTTATTATATTATGTAATAATAGTATAGGGCTTCTCCAAACCCTAGCATATTCAAATGTTTTTTAAAAGTTAGGAACTTTATATATAATTTGAAAATATTTAAATGATGAAAATTTTAATCTTAACTTAATTAATTATATCAATAATATTGTTTACATATTATGTAATAATTGTATATAGCTTGTCTAATATTAACTCAATTAATTATATTTATATCAATAATGTTGATTTTACCATATTATGTAATAATTGTATTGGTTTATGAGACCACAATTAATTATATTTATTTCAATAATATTGGTTTTACCATGTTATGTAATAATGATATATAGCTTGTAAGATCATAGGATATTGACCTATTTCAAAAATTGAGAACATAATATATATAATTTGAAAATATTTAAATAATGAAAATTTTACTGTGAACTTATTTAAGTATATTAATAATTTTGTATTTATCATATTGTGTATAACTTCTCTTATCATAACATATTCACATGTTTTTTTAAAAGTTATGAATATAATATATAATTTGAGAATATTTAAATAATGAAAATATTAATCATGTTATTTAGTTGAAAAATATAAATATTAATATGTTGACTATATATATATATATAATTTTAAAATATTTAAATAATGAAAATTTTAATTATATTATTTAATTCAAATAAAATTATTATCTAATATTTAGTATGTTATATATAGATAGATAGATAGATAGATATATGGTTGGGTTACCTCAAGTGTTGAAGTGATGTAAGTTGTGAGATACATCCATATATAAGGGTACAACTTCTTATCTCGTTTACTCATTACCAATTGCTCCAACTCTCATGAGCATTTAGGCATTAACATTAAATCAAAATCCAATGAAAATAATGAAAGAATTATGCTTCCTCTTATTTATTTAAGCTAATAACTAATCATAAATCCATCTTTAATAAGTTTTAGATAAGTATAAAACAAAAAAGACTTAAATAACTTTTATTTCAACATTAACATCAAATCATAGTGTACTCAAAGTAATGGCATATTTATATCCTATTGAATTATTCTTGTACCAAAGTACCATTGACCATATTGTACTTCCTTTGATAAGCATATCTTCCACTTTCAAGTAGTCGTATATATGTGTTAAAGATATGGATTCCTATGTCTTTGTCAACACTTTTAATTATTTCCACTTGGACTAAGTGTGATGTTTGGCAGCTAAATGTTGATTTTCATTTTATTTATGACAAAGCTGGAGTCCCCAAATATATTAATTTATGCTTTAGATTTTTTTTTCAGAATGATGATGGTGATGATGATGATGATTAACGTTCACTGAGACCAACTTTGGTCTATCGAACCTTAAGAAGGATAATACTTAGTTTACTTTAAAATATTGTTCCGATGCTAAAAAAGCTTGCCAAGAAGCATTCCAAGCTCACTATAGTTTTGATAAGTTAGGAGGTTATAAAGGTTTGTCTCTGTTCTATATATTCTGGAAAGAGATCAGAGTCCTCTTACATTCTGTAATATCCACTTCGATGACGATCCATGCACTAGCTCTCTGTCTGGAGAGAACGCCCACATCCATTCATCACACACATCCTTTTATACATATATGTCCTTAAACCCTTTACTTGTTCATATGCCTGACGGTCCATTTCCATAACTGATCAAACAATTCGATGTCTTATGAAAGACAAGGAGTCCAATCACTGACTTGTCACAAGTTTTTGCAACATATCTTCGTCATTTGGATTCTTTCGTAATTGTCATTTTCTGCAACAAATCAGAGTTTTTGCACTACTGGTTTCCCAGTACTGGTTCTGCACCAATCATTCTACACCATTAATCTTCTAATATCTCTCTATGATCGGTGATCTCAAAAGAAAATAAGATATCGTATATGTGATTTTTCATGATATCATTCCATGATTTCCGCTTTTCGTTTTCCACACATCCTTTTCTGCATAATCAATCCATGTCGTCGATTTCTTATGCAACATTTTCCTGTCATCGATCTTAGATCAAGTGCAGGATGTGGATCCTGGGTCTTCAACATTTTGTTAAAAATATTCCATACTTTTCCTCTTTATACCTTCCACTCACAAAACTCCTTCTACGTCGTCGATTTCTTGCACACCCTTTCCCGATCGTCGATCTTAGATCCGATGCAGGATGCAGATCTTGATTTTTCAACATTTGTTTGAACAAATTCCATTCTTTTCGCTTACAAAACTCTTTCTGTGCTGTCGATTTCTTCTGCACCCTTTCCCGACCGTTGATCTTAGAT
Organism: Pseudotsuga menziesii; assembly: GCA_001517045.1. NCBI lineage: Eukaryota > Viridiplantae > Streptophyta > Pinopsida > Pinales > Pinaceae > Pseudotsuga > Pseudotsuga menziesii. The sequence continues at coordinate 149,955 of LPNX010056520.1, read as the reverse complement.
TCGGTGCGGGATGTGGATCTTGGGTTTTCAACATTTGTTTACAAAACTTCCAAACTTTCTGCTTTCTGACTTTTGTTTGCAAAACTTTTTTCGCGTCATTGATTCCTTGTGCACCCTTTCTCGACCGTCAATTTTTGATTCAGTACAGGATGTGGATATTAGGTTCTCAACATTTGTTTGAACAACTTCTAGACTTTTTGTTTTTCGACTTCCGTTTTCAAAACTCCTTCCGCGTCGTCAATTTCTTATGTGGGCTCACTCTTGACTGTCAAATTTGTTCATCATATTACCTTTCAAACTCTATGAATTTTCTCTTGACTATTGGTTTATTTTTCGAGTTTAGTTCCAGTCGTTGGATCTATTCATCGGATTAGCTTTCAAACTTTGCGGATTTGTTCTTAACTATTAATTTATTATGCGGGATTACTCCTGACTGTAAAATCTATTCTTTATGTTGATCATGGCCTAACTCTGTGGATCTACGACTCTTTGCTGCAGAAATAAATCACGATCATGAATCTATTTGATGGCGCACAAGCCATGGATTCTTATGAGTCCTGTTCTTATTTGTAACTATGTTTCCATCAATGAAACCAAATCACACTCTGATCTGTTTCCATATGACTGCAAAAACCTCCAATAGTCTCCCCCTTTAGCATTGATGGGAATATTCAACTTCTGGATGCATGTTGTACTAGTAATCATCATCTGTTTATCATCTATAAAAAAAATCTTCTCCCCCTTTGACATCAATGTCAAAGAAGACTCTATAGCACAACTTCCCCTATCAAAGTGAACAATCTATTTGGAATAAGATATGACACCTAGCTTCTGGCATAGGTACTCAAATTGTGTCTTTGGTAAGGGTTTAGTGAAGATATTAGCACTCTGTTATGTAGAAGGAACACAATTAAATTGAACTACTCTGTTTGTAACCTGCTCCCTTAAGAAGTGATACTTAATAGGTATGTGCTTAGTATTGGAACGTAGGACTGGATTTTTGAACATACTAATGGCGCTTGTATTATCACAATGAAGAGGAATGGGATCAACATATTTTACCTCCAGGTTTGCCAATGTCTGAATCCTTGAAAGAATTTGTGTACAGCAGGTGGCAACAATAATGTACCCAGCTTCTGTAGTGGATAAAGATATTGAGCCTTGCTTCTTACTAAACCATGCAACTACAGAATCACCTAAGAAGAATGCACCTCCACTTGTGCTCTTTCTTTCATCCAAACAGTTTTCCCAATCAGCATCTGAATATTTTATTTCTAGGATACCAGAGACCATAGGTCATTATGCCATTCAAATATTTAAATATCCTCTTCATAGCCACCAAAGTAATTTTATTAGGAGCATACTAAAATATTCCTACCATTCCAATAGCTTGCATTATCTTTATTGTTTTGGTATGGAAACTTGTGCCATTTTTTTCGTACTCGACTTACGTTTCGGATTGCTCAGCAAAGTCCATCATCAGGAGGTGTGAGAGGATTTGAGGCAACATCTTCTATAAAAGAGTAATGGAAGATTGTTGGTTAACCAAGGAGTTCAAGAGTCTATACAATAATATCTTTGTCTCTTAGTTTATGGATGAGAGGTTTCCAATTTTCACTAATAACCAGACCATCATCTCTATTAAAAATTTTAGGGTGCTTTTCAATTTCCATCGCCTCTCGAATGCATCTCCTTTTATAATGATGTTTCATGGCTATGACTTTAGCCTATTCAATGCACATGTAATTGTTTTCTTGATGGAGTGTTCTGCCACCACGGAGCTTTTTGTTTTGCTATGCATTATGTATGAATAATGCTCTTTTAATCTCACCTTTATGGAGTTCCCAGTCTCACCAATGTATAGTCTTCTGTAAGAATAGGGAATAGAGTACAGCCCCTTTTTTAGTTTTGAATCTACCAGGTATTTAGTCTTATCAAGTAAGTTTACCAATGAATTTGGAGGGGAGAAGATAGTCCTAATATTTTTTTTCTTTAGTACCCTGGATATCCTATCCGCCGTTCCTTGAATGTATGGTAGAACTATTACCCCTTTGCTTTCATCCTTTTTGTCCAGGTTCTGAATCTTCTTTTCCAAATATTTCTTGAAGACTTGATTTATGTCCCCAATGTTGTAACCATTATCTTGACGAACCTTGCAAAGATGTTGTGATGTATAAGAGACTTCCTATCATTGATCGATCTGTTCTCTGATCAACATCAGGTGAGGGATCATCCTTGCTAAGTTTACAACCAACAACCATAGGTGTACTAAAAGGTGATGAGTCTTCCATTTGAATTTTCTTCAACATCTCCTTCAAATACTTCTCTTGGGAGAGAAATAAGCCTTCAAGACTCTGAATAATGTGAAGACCAAGAAATAATGATAGTTCTCCTATCATTGACATCTCAAACTCGGATTGCATGGAATTAGAAAACCACTGCACACAAGAATCATTAGTGCATCCAAATATAATGTCATCCACATACACCAAAAATACTAATCGATTATCACCTTCGTATTTGATATACAAGTTACTATCAACAGTACCTTTCTCGAAACCTTTTTCCTATAGATATTTACCCAGTCTATGATACCTAGCTCTTGGTGCTTGTTTCAATCCATATAAGACCTTCTTTAGTTTGCATACATTGTCAGGATTTTATGTCAGTTGCAACCCTTCAGGTTTCTTTATATAGACTTCTTCTTCTATATCTCCATTGAGAAAAGATGGCTTAACATCCATCTGATACACTTTGAATTTCTTGTGAGTGGCATAGGAGAGAAACATTCTGATAGCTTCCAATCTTGCTACTGGTGCAATTGTTTCATCAAAATTTTTTCCCTCAACTTAGGCATACCCTTTACAAACCAATCGAGCTTGATTCCTTACAATATGTCCTTTTTCATTCATCTTGTTTTTAAACACCCACTTGGATCCTATTACATTTTTATCTGCAGGTCTAGGAACCAACTCCCAAGTGTTATTTTTCTCAATCTGATTAAGCTCTTCATTCATGGCTTTAACCTAATATTCATCCTTAGTAGCCTCTTCAAAATTATTAGGTTCCATCATATATAGGAAGCTTTGATCAGATTTCTTCTTGTTTGCACTCCTTTATTATTGTCACCAATTATCTAAATTTCAAGATGACTCTTTTGAACGATTATGGAAGGTGATTTTGTTTCGGCCTGTTGTCTTGAATCTGTCTAAGTGTTTTCACTTTCATCGTTCAAATCTGGATCTTCTTTTTCTGATTATTGGAACTTTTCTTCCTTAAATTCAACTATGTCTTATGTATTTGGTTCACCACTGCTTATTTGAATGAATTTTACAGGGATTCCTTCATCGCTTTTAATGCCAATAGAATCAACTAATTTTTGCAGCCTCTTATTATAACAAGTGTACCCTTTATTGTTTGAAGCATATCCTAAGAAGATACCTTCATCATCCCTGTCGTCATATTTCCCAAGATGTTCATCATTATTTTTATATAACATTTACTTCCAAAGAATTTAAATTGTTTGATAGAAGCAGGTCTTCCAAACCATAGTTCATGGGGAGTCTTATCATTGTTCAAACTTAGGTGAGCTTTATTAAGAATATGGACAATTTTGTGAATTTCTTCTACCTAGTATGTATGAGAAATATTCCTTTCATTCATCATTGACCTTGCCATCTGCTGCACTGGCCTTTTCTTTCTCTCAACAACTCCATTCTGTTGTGGGGTCCTTGGAATAGTGTATTCTCTCTTAATTCCATGTTTATCACAAAATTTCTTGAAGTATCCTGAACAGAAATCTCCTCCTCTATCAGATATTACTGCCTTCAATCTTTTTCCTGTTTGATTCTCATTCAGGGCCTTAAAAATTTTGAACTTTTCAAGTGCTTCATATTTTTCTTTCAGAAAAGAAACCCTTGTAAGTCTAGAATAATCATCATTGAACAACATAAAATATCTTTCTCCTCTCATGCCTTATTTTCTTGATGGTCCACACAGATCCATATGTACAAACTGAAGTGATTTGTTTGTTGATGTGAAGTTATTGGATTTAAACTATGTGCAAGTCAGTTTTCCCATTTGACAAGGTTTACAAATAGATTCATATAGCTTTGATATCTTTAAAAAATATCTTACTGCCCCATTGTTCACAAGTTTGATTATATGATTAAAGATTAAATGTCCAAGTCTCTTATGCCAAAGCCATATTTCATCATACTTGCTTATATGACATTCTTCTTTTTCTTCTTTCAAAACATAGACATTGTTTTTAGTTCTTATACCTTTTGCAACCAACTGTCCTGAGGGTACATAATTTATCTTGCAATCTTTAAAAGTGAAAACAACTTCATATCCTTTGTCACAAACCTAACTGAAACTAAGAATATTATGTTTTAGTCCATCTACAAACAACACATCTTGGGATTTCCCTTTTCCATTACTAAACTTGACCATTCCTTTTCCTTTGATCTTCCTTGGTGTTATAATGTAATATGGCACTTCTCCATCCGAGTACTGACATCCAATATGTCGGGACACAAAAGGACAAACTGGATTGAAGTAGCCAAAACACTATAGATGGGCATGACTATTGATACATCATCTCCCAACCAGCTAAATTTATTTTTATTTGGACATCAGGGTTGCACATGCGACTATTTGCACAGCAGCCCGCGTGTCACACGTGAGTATGTGCACTGCAACTTGCGTGTACATTGAACATGCAAATTTCCTTAAAGCAAGGAGTGTATCATACACGACCTGCTTATATCAATACTCACATGCACCTTAATTCAAAGTTAAAAATATATATAAATCATGATTAGTCAATATCACTTGAGCCCCTAACCATAACTAAATCAATTGTCTCAACCATCCTAACCTTTGAAACCTCTCTTTTATCTCATGTATAAATAGAGGGCATGGGATGGGGCTAATCAATCATTCCTAGAAGAGAAAATTTAAGCTGGTGGTATGCCTTTAGACATCTTGGAGCAACAGAACTCAATGTCCTTGGTTTGCAGAAGGAGTACTTATTTCAGAAGTTGGGTTGCAATCTCACCATTCTCTGTTTATTAATAAAGAAAGTTAATCTTCCAATATTGTGCACTCTTGTATATGTTGATTACTGAATTATCTTATAATTTCATTATGAATATGTTGTTTCATTAACCATTGATATATATATAAGATATTTGCAGGAAGAACTTGTTCTTTGCAGGTGATTGGAGAAAGCCCTGGAAGCCGTGGAAGCGATTGGAAGAGGAGAAGAGAAGCTTGGATCAACCGTCATAAACCAGGTTTGCTAAGTTTTTTTCCTATTCCTATTTTAGTTTCTACATGGATGATTATCTGCAAGTATATATTAGTAATTTGGTAACCCCAGAGACCCTAGGTTATAGGGGTGCGTTTTTTTGAACAACAGAACTGGTGACTCTGTTGGGTAGCCCAACCTATTGTGGGTCCTTTCTTTAGATTTCCTGAACAGTCTTTGACTCTTTTTTATTATGTTTGTGTTTTGTTTGATTTTTTCCTTTGATTTTTAGTTTGGCATGTTTAGAACCTATCTGCTAGTACTTTTTCTTTGAAATTTTTTTAGCAGAACACGCGGGATGTCTTGTTGACAATCATGTGTTTCACCTTGTATACGCGGATTGCATTTTGGACAGTTGCGTGTCACATGTGGGTTGTATTTATAATAGACACATGTTTCCTGTAGCTTTATTTAAGTTCATAGGGTTTTTCTTGTCCATGTTTAGTGGCCTTTTGAATGCTTGTGAAGGTTCTGTTTTTGACATGGTTCTGTAAGTCTTAGGTCTGTACATCACACAATTTGCTTGATCTTTCAAGTCCTTGGGTTCTTTGTGTTTGATATTCTTCATTGGTGATTGTTGGTGGTCCTCCTAGTCTTTTTGGGTTGAATGCTTGTGTTCTAGGTCAGTGATCAAGTCCTTTGAATACATTATGCTCTACACTATTGTTTGTAGTCTAAGTTTGTCATTCTCCTTTTTGTGGATCTAGTGAGATTTTGAGTTTTTTAGTTCTGCCAAGGTTAGGGTTTGTTCCATTTCTTCTTGTTGGTTGAAGTGTGTTTCAAGTTGGGATCTGCTTTACATCATTTACTGTTATATGTTGATATTGGTCAAATTTACTCAAGTTTGCATTTAGTTGCATTTATAATTTTTGAAAATAAAAGACAAAATTTAATGATTTTTGCATTAGGTTGGATCTAGTGAGTTGTTCGTTATTTCCAAGAAAAAAAAAATTTACAGTCTTGTAGTTTCTCATGCTTAGTTTAAATCCATTAGCTTTCATTTTACAAGAAAAGAAAAAGAGAAATTGGCATAGTAGTTGCAATTTGCTTTGAAAATTTTATTTTTTACATTAGTTTTTGCTTTCTTTTGATGAGTCTATAACACCATACAAGTTTCACACTGCTACCTATGACTAAAAAAAATCAATTAAAAAGAGCGATATAATTAAAAACTACTAGTAATTTTCGTTTTTATAGGTTCATACACCAACTAGCTTAGGCTAGACTTGTGGACTAGGGAGTTTTAACTATCCATAAATATTTGACTTTAGGTGTAGTTGGATTTTCACTAGGTAAATCCTCCTCTATATTGAGTGCATCTGGAAATCTCCTCTCACACAAAATTTAAGCATGAGGTCTCGTGAGGACCTGGACTGAGGAGACAACCCTTCGATTCCTTGTTCGAGCGTAGATCAGGATTTTTATGCATCTAGGGATCTTGTCAATACCACCTCTTGGGCCCTATGTGGTGCTGGTGTTGACAGGATTTCAGGATTTCCTACCCTGCCCCTGCGTATGAATTAGGCTTACGACTATTATGTGAGACTCTCAGTGTAGTTGCGATAGAATTTAGTTTCTTGACACTAGGGATCATACACTAGTAATACTAGAAGGCTATTTCTACTTTACCTTGGACGGGCTTGGAAGGTAACCCTGGTAGAAGGTGTGGGAGGGTGGTTGGGTGATTCCTCCACTTGTGCCTAACAACATCTATAGGGACCCCAAGTAGCCATCTATTAGCTTTATTTTGAAAGGAATATCTTATACCTGATGTGTCTGTTTGGCTTTGGGAATTTTTTAGTGAGTTATGTGTGGTTTGTCTGTATTTAGTTTTCCTTTAGGTGTGTGTTAGTAAATTTTTTAGCTATGGAGGACCAACTTCTCTGTAGGTCAAGAAGGTTGCAAAACCTTCCTCCATCTGATACAGTGGAGCCTCCACCACCCCGTCAAAAGTGGATACTTGATACTAATGGTTCATTTGAACCGGTAGGAGTTAGAGAAGTTCTAGGTGAACCAGAACTTAGGACTAATCAGGTAGATACAAATATAGTAGAGATTGAAGACCTACAAACTGACGAGTCTGCAAGGAACTTTAAACCACCTCTAACTGACTTAAGCGATCCTATGATGGTCCAAGTTCTTCCTTTTGATTCATCTGTTATTGGTGTTCCTGTGAGCAGAGTTATGGATAGCTATGGAGAGGGTATTTTTACCCCGAATTCAGTCATTTTGGCTGGAGGAGTGCCACCTCCCCCAGTTGGTACTCCAAGATCAAATGCACCTACTGTAGCTTTGTCACCAAGTAGTCAAGTGGTCCAACCATCGACTCCCTCGAATGTAGTAGGCCCTTCGAGTGGGGTGGTCACTAGGATCCCTATTGCACTATTTGCTTCCCCCTATTTCATGCATACTTCTAAGAGTAGTCCCAGTGGATCCTCCTCGTTTTTTCAGGGTTTCCCGTGGAATAGGGGGCACATTCCCCCATCCACTTCTTATGTAGATTATGTAGATCCTACACTTGCATATGTGGGGATGTAGTTTGGAAACAAAAACGATTTTGGTCAAGGTTTCCAAACATCAGTTTCGACCCCATTCAGGAGCTCTCTCTTTTCACTTTTTAGCGGAGGGATACCATCTCCTGCCTTTCATACTTTAGTTCCATCTGGAGCAGCTCAAACCACATATACTACATCACACACAAATAATACATTGTCTTACGGGTGGAATCCGTTTCAAAGTAGTCCAACTACTTCACAATCGGTGGTTGGGGGAAACCCCACATTTATGTTTGAGAACTAGGGGGCAGGTCCTTCTACCTCCCAAAATCAATATTTTCAAGCTTCGGTTAGGCCTAAACTTCCCTTACTAGCAACTTTAAACTTGCCAAACTTGTCAAATTTGATGAATGACCTGGTGCAACATAGTGCTGCATGTTCTTTTGTTCCAATTAAGTTACCTTTAGACATTTTGAAGTTTAAAGGAAAAGTTGGCAAAGATCCAGGTTCCCATATAACCACCTTTCATTTATGGTTCTCTTCGAACTCACTGAACGATGATTCAGTTCGGTTGAGGCTATTCCATAGAAACTTGACTCATGCAGCAGTAAAATGGTACATTGAACTTCCCTCTGCTGCTTATGACAATTTTTTGGACTTAGTGATTGTGTTTCTTAACAACTTCCACTTCCTGTCCAATATGATGTCGGCACAGATTTATTGTCGACTTTTCGGCAAAACAAAACCACGCACATCACGGATCATATCCAAGAGTGGTGAAGACGGAAGAGGATTATCAAAGCCACCATACCCCCTGAATTCTTACTAGAGTGGTTCTTAAAATATTTATTACCTTACATATATAAGGACGTATCCACCTCATGGGTAACCACCGAAGAAGAGGCTATCCTCAGGGCCCAACAGTTAGATTTGATTCATGCTCAGTCTGTGATTTGGTACGATATTATACCTAAGGCATCGCGGTCTACAAATAGTGCTGAGAAACCCAAGCCTAGACCCCATGTCGATGGTGTGGTTGGTTCAGTTAATTCACCCACTATAGAATCACTAGCCAAGCAACTCCATGAGTTGTCAGTGAAGCAGTCTACAGTGGAGGCAACAATGGCTGCCACCTCCTCCACCCAAATTGCAAATGTTTTTGCACAGTCTTCCCAAGAGGGAAATCAACATCTCAGTGGGAAAAAGAATAAAGGGAAGAAGGGTGAGGGAAACCAAAACAATCCTAAACCCATGAACAATGATGATGGGGGTAAGAAAGATAAGAAGATGGTGAAATTTCCTAGTAAGTTGTGTCGGGGAGATCACTTAACTCATCGATTCCCTCTCATTGATCAAGCTCAGAAGTTGCTTAAAAATTAACAATCAGCTGTCCTGAAGGATCCATTTCCCCAGGGATAGAATGCAGCTTCGGTTTTTAATGTAGCCGGGGGAATTGCTAATGCTTCCCCCAACCAGAATTATATCAACATGGTACGATATAATGCCTTTCTCCAGATGAGAAATAAAAACTATGAGACGGAGGCTTCTGAGAAGGGTAAGTATGTTGGTGAAACCTCTAACCCTCTCACAATTGAGAAAACTATTGATCCAATGCCTACAATACCGAAAGGTGTCTTTAAAAAGGCATTTCAAAATCCAAACTCTAGAGATGCTTATAAATACTCTGTGGTGGCCCAAACTCCTTGTGCAATTTCCACATTGGAAGTGTTATAGAGTTGTCTTTCTTAGTAAGATTCTATTTTAGCAGCTTTAGGCAGTATGGATTCCTCGAGCCTGTTGGAAAGGTTCAATATGTCATATGTTAATATGGGCCTATCGTATCATGTGGCTTTGTCAGTAGATGTCGTTCATGGCGGTAAAACCATTGGACATACAATTGTTGACGAAGGTGCTTCCACATTTGTTATGTCTCTTTCTTGTTAGAAGGATGAAGGGGGAATTTGGTTACTATTGACCAAATCAATTTCACTTGGAAGGGCCATTTGTAAATGAATGAGTCCACTGTACCTTTGGTTGATCAATTTAAACCGTCTAAAGAGAGCTTGGGGGATGGAATGTGTTCACTATTAATGGGCACATGTGATATCCCAGCCTCAATAAATTTTCTAAGTTTTACGAGTGTGGGGAAGTCTATCATGATGGTTGTCAATAGAACCAATACTTGGGTCCATCTTACCCATTATGAACCTCAGGTTCCCTTATCTGCAGTGGAAGTGGCTTATCAAGCTATTGTAGACACCACTGTTGATTCTATTGCGATTCCTTCTACAGTCTCAAAGAAGTGGGAAGAAGCTTACCTGCCTGCTTGGGAAGAGAATTCTTTATATTCGTATGACTACTTAGACATGGTTTTGTCGTCTGATGAACCCATTTTGGAAGCCATGAGTGGAAGAGATAATATTTGCGAAGATCTTCACCATAGTTCCTACTTTATTCTAGATCTAAGTAGAATTGAAAAGCAAGAGTTCCATGTGATACTGGCAGAAAATGTTGATCTACCGATTAATCCTTTTCCTAAGGAGGGAATATGGAAAATATATTTTTTACCATTCCCATCAACATCTCTATATACCTTGACGTCATCGAAAATGTGCATATCGGTGCAAACTGCTCTCTAGAGGAGATTTCCGTATATACTTCCTTATTTAGGGAGTTCCGTGACGTGTTTTCCTAGTCATATGAGGAGATTTCGGGAATTGATCCATCGATTATTGAACATGAAATACGAACATATCCTAATGCTAAACCAGTTCGAAAAAATCTTACACTTGTTAACCCGCGTAAAGCGGCAGCTGTTAAGGCTAAAGTGGAAAATTTGTTGAAAGTCGGGTTTATCTACCCGATTGCTCTAACGGAATGGGCATCCAATTTTTTTCTTGTTGATAAGAAGCAAGGGACAATACACATATGCATGAACTTTGTTGATTTAAATAAATAATATCCTAAGGACAATTACCCCACACCCTTTATAGATCAAGTCATTGATGCCTGTGCGGGTAGTGAAGTTTTTTCGTTTATGGATGGTTTTTCCGGATACAGTCAAATCCAAATCAAGCCAGAAGACCAACACAAAATGCATTTCATTTGTCCATGGGGTACCTTTGTGTACAATAAAATGCCCTTTGGTTTGAAAAATGTAGGGGATACCTTTCAGCGTGCATTGAATTTTTCTTTCCACGACATTAAGAACATTGTCAAGTTGTAGCTAGATGATCTTCCCGCTCATTCTCATAAGAGGATTGATCATTCAGATCACCTTCGCTACACTTTTTAATGATGTAGACATTACAAAATATGCTTGAATCACCACAAGTGTGTTTTCTGCGTCGAGTCGGGATGGCTACTCAGGTTCATAGTGTCAAATAAAGGTATTCAGGTGGATCCTTTGAAAGTAGATGCTATTGTAAATCTACCTACTCCTCGTTCCATCAGGCAACTTCAGAGCCTGCAAGAAAAATATAATATCCTTCGACGTTTTATTATTAACTATGCCAAGATCACTAAGGGTTTCATGAGCCTGTTGAAATAGGACACTCCATTTGTATGGGATGAAACCACACAACTTTCTTTTGATTCATTGAAAAAATATTTGTTCTCGGCTCCTTTGTTACGTCCACTAGATTACTCTCGAGACTTTATATTGTATCTGGTTGCGTTAGAGTCAACCATTGGGGTAGTATTGTTCTAGGAGGATTACAAGCTCCAAGAGAATGTTGTCTATTATCTCAATCGGGAATTAGCTGGTCCTTAACTTCGATACTCCCATATCGAGAAGTTAGCTTTAGCAGTTGTTTTTGTTGTGCAGATTTTATGTCACTACATCCTACCGAGGACCACTAAAGTGGTAGAAAATGATAATCCATTTCAATATGTTTTGTCTCGACATATAATTGGGGGGAAATTCAATAAATGGATAGTCATTCTCCAAGAGTTTGACTTGGATTTTCAGTCTACCAAATCTAAGAAGTCCTTAGTTTTCGCAAAGCTTATTGCATAATTTCCTACAAAAGAAAATGTAGTGGTTGAAGAGGACTCATTCTTAGATGAGTACATCTTTCTGATTTCCACCTCTGATCCTTGGTACATATATATACTTATCTATCTCTAGAATTTAAAGTGCCATGCGTTCTTCTCAAGGAAAGAGCGACGTAAACTGCACATACATGGGAAAAACTACCTTACCATTGGGGATACTTTGTACCGTAGAGGGGTAGATTCTGTTTTGCATCAGTACCTCACCCACAAGGACGCTAATCGTGTCCTAAATGATTCCCATACCGGAGCATGTGGGGGTCATTTATCTAGGTTAACAACGGCCTAGAAGATTTTACGTTCCAATTATTTCCGACCCACGATCTTTAAAGATTGTGTGGAGGCTATGAACCATTGTCATCCTTGTCATCTCTACACCAGGAAAATGCGGTCACATCCTGGTCTATTGTTTCTCGTTATCTTGGTGGGACCCTTCACTAAGTGGGGTGTGGATTACATGACATGCAACCCAGTTTCGGCTGGGGAGAACAAATATATCATTTTTGATGTCGATTACTTCACTAAGTGGGCAGAGGCAATGCCTACCTTCAAAGATGATGGTGAAATTGCAACTTTGTTTTTGTTTAACCAGATCATTACTCATTTTGTTATTCCTAAAGAGATTGTAACTGACCATGACAGTCACTTTCAGAATAGCATCATGACTGAATTGACTACTATGCTAGGGTTCAAGCAAGAACACGCATCTTCCTTCTACCTGCAAGCAAATGGTCAAGTAGAGGAAGTCAATAATACCTTGAAGACCATTCTCAAGCATACCATCAATGCAAGCCGGTCAAATTGGAAAATTATGCTATATCCCATGCTTTGGGAATACTGAACTGTCACGTCCCCATGCCTCCGATCGGCGAAGAGGACGCGAACCATACTTAAACCGACGGGCTAAGAGCCCATGAACATGAAAATTCACAGAAATTACTAAGACAGAATGCTTAAACAAATTTGAGCTAAAATATGCACACAGGATTATTCATCATGCACAGATGCAATTTAATCCTCATCCATAGCGGAAACCAACAGCATTCATACATGCATGTATTCATTTAACATGTTCATCAATTCCATTAACAGAAATTAAAATTTGCAGAAGTAAAATGGAGAAAATCACTTATCTTATGATGAACTCGAGCCGTAACCCACTACGTCACTGCAACGTTCCACCCAACCATAGGCCAGCGTGCTCCTTAATCTCTCAGCAGCACTGCCACCCCCGAGCTAGGCATGATTCTCCAAGGAATAAGGGAACTAGTAGGCTTACACATAGCCAAGGATATACAAAACATAGCCAAGCCAACACAGTTGGGTTTATCAGGCCATTAAGGAGCTGGAGAAGGCAAATTGCTAAGCTGGTGAGCTCATTACAGAGCCAAGAACACCTACACCAGAACTAGCCTGACCTCTAAAACACCCAAACACACCCAACACAAGGAATCAGTCCCTTCTCTGCTACACAGTCCCTCAGGCCCTGCATTCCCTTCCAGTGCTATTCAGGGGTGATGGAGAAGAAGGCCAGCCCTCTAGCTCTGTCTATGTGGTTTCCAGCCACCAGGTTTATCAAGCAAGCTAAGCCAACATCTCTGCTCCTCTCACAGTCCGAAGACCAACCATTGCACTCAGGCAATCAATTTAGCTGTCACAGCTTACACAGGGAAAATGAATTCTGAGTCATTCTTGGCCCTATCGTGGCCAAAATGACTCTTCACACGAAATTACAACAGCCCCAAAGATGTAAGGAAGACCACGGCAACACAGCCAACAACGTGGGAAAATAACGGTCCCGAAATGTATCAGTGAGCACAGCTCACAGTAAACGTGGGGAATACAGCCCGTCCTGGGCAACAAAACCATTGAGAAAACACATAAAGACCATGCAGAGGAAGAGAGAAATACTGAATTTCGATAGCCACAGCCTCCACGATTTCACAAGGAAAAGAACGACGTGGGAAAACCCAGAAATTCCTGTGCGGGAGAGGAACAATCAGACCCCGGGAGGAATGAACAGACAATGGAGGCCCTGCGTGAGGAGAAAAACAGACAAAATCATGGGTTGAGTGGAATTTTCCTGCGTGAGTGAAGTCAACAGGGGTGGAGTGTGCGTGGAGGCATGGATTGACAGTCCTGCCACCCCACTCCCAAAACAATTAACTGCCATAACTTCCCTCAGCTACCAGTAGAAATTATTAACTGAAGGTGGTTGGAATAAAACAAAAGAAGATGACACATGGGTTTTTCCCCCTTTTGGCTCAAGGTTTGACAAATTCCCCCCCCCCCACATCCTTATCCTTGGGAAAATCATGCCCCATTCGATTTAGTTGCCGCGACCGTAGCTGGTTGTGTTCATTTTAATTATAAATGCATATTTACATGATGACCAACATAATATATGCCACATGCCCCGATATACCATCGGTGACAAATTTAAATCCTAAACATAACGTGACCGATCAATGGTGGGGCCTTGGCCTTTAACTCCACACCATGATCATTTACAATATACACATCATATGCATCTAATGTAACGGGGTCAAAACCGGGACATTACATGAACTAATGTCAAGACCGCCACGGCTTTTTCACCTTTCCAACTCATTCACAGGGTGGAGTTAGTCACTCCGATTGAATGCAAAATTCCATCGCTTAAAATAGCCATTCATGTACTCCCTAACACCGTTGAATTAGAAGAATGTTTGCTACATTTGGAAAATCTAGATAAATGATGCAGAGATGGGTTAACGACAAACGAAGATCATAATAATAGGGGTAAAAACCAATATGACAAAGTTGTTAAGCCTAGAATTTTGTCTTAAGGGGAGCTTGTCTTGCTCTGGGATAGGGACAAAGAACCCCTGGGGGTAGGAAAATTCAAATCCATGCGGTTAGGTCCCTACATTATGTCAAAGATATTGAAGAAAGGGGAATATGAGTTAACTAATTTTTATGGAAATAAGCTTCTCGTTCCTAGAAATGGGCTTTATCTGAAGAAGTACTACACTTAGGCTTAGTGCTTTTTCTTGTATTTTTATTGTATGTATTTTTATGTACAATAGTTAGCTGGTTAGTGTTTCTTATACCATTTGTTGGTTGTTACAGATGTCAGTTGTGTGGTTCATATGTTTTTCAGATGCCGCTATTCGTCATACTTGTAACCTGGCTTCAGCCGCATGGGTCATCTATTCACCCTCAGGACAGCTAGTTTCCTCTGGAGGTGCTTGCTTAGGTCCCACTACTAATAATGTGGCCGAGTATAGGGCTGTTATTGAGTTCTTATGGGATTCCTTGTCATGTGGTATCACCTGGATAGAGGTCAGACTTGACTCTCAACTCGTGGTTTCCCATCTCAATGGAGCTTATCGGGTGCGAAACCCTACCCTTTTATGTCAGTTTTTGTAGGTTATATTACTTGAAAAAAAATTCTATTATATTTCATTTAATCACATTCCACGAAATGAAAATACAATAACTGATGCATATGCGAACTACATTCTAGATTGGCAGTTAACACATATTTTGTAAAATATACATAACATATACATTTGAAACGCATGTAAATAACCAGGAAATATATATATGTGTGTGTGTGTAAAAATATGTCCATAGATAGGTCAAGTTTTGATCCAAAGATCTAGTCACAACTGTATAAATATACAAAAAATAGGATCGTAATCCATAACAATGCATATATATCTAGGCCTAATCCTCAGCATCATTAGCTGCACCAGCCTCCTCAGCCTCCCTGTAAAAAAGAACAGCCCTGGATACTCTCCTCAGTAGGCGTATCCAGGTAGGAGAAATTCCTACTACAAATTCTTACATGACAATATGAATCCACTCAATCCATATGGTGGGAGTCCCCTGGGTCATACTAGACAACTTTCCCTCAATAACTCTGAGTATACCTTGGTCCCCACCCTGTACAGGCCGCACAAACATCCTAGGGTGCCCATCAGGGCATACAATAAAAATAAAAATAAAACATAAAAGAAAAATACCTAGCTCTCCCCATACTCCCCTTGGCGGGAGGACGAGATCGTTGTCTCCTTGAAAATCCAATCCCGAGTAAGGAAACTGCTCGAGAGCTATCAACTGTCGCTCCCACCATATATAAAAGTCATCATCATAAACACTCTGGAATGATCCTCTACCACCTTGACGGAGGAATACCTCTCCTCACCTGGTTATTCTAGGCTGGCGAGGAGAAAATGCTGGTAGTGCTATTGCAGGACTGATGGAAGGCACTCTCTCAAAGAATAATGCTACCAATATTCTAGAATATCCAAAGTTTTTCTCGTCATCCTCTCTTGCAGTCAAAGAGTTGCTTCCTCATGATGGGGATCATACCCGAACACCAGTCAAATACGGTTCCCTACACACACTCCACTACAACTCTCATCCATCTCTGAGTAGCTAGATGCAATGAAGATTATCCTGCAATCCTCACCACTGTGCTTACCACTACCTGTAATGGGAAGCTAGTTATGTGAACAATAAGGATGCATGATCCCTTCTTATGAGTACATGGTGTACAATAGCTGTCAACCTAGTCTTGGACACTCATAGGGTCACCACCCCTACCAGTACCCTCGAGGATCACAGGAATACCCCTGTGATACAACCTCGTAATGAAGTACATTTCTTCTACTGTGACTTCCAAGATCTCCCCTTGAATATCAAAATCACCAAGGTTGTGATCCTAGTAACTGATCAAATTCTCAAGTAAATGGACATTGTCCCGCATACCGAAAGTACAGAAGAACTTCAATAAACCACATTACCGTAAATCTAGCAAAGTTGGGGCATATCGTAGAGAATCTCGATCCATGTCTTCATGCTCTCGTTCCCTCCACTCTAGCACCATGTTGTACCTGCCCAATTGATCACTATTGATCATTAGAATCCATCGAATTCTCTCAATGTTGGCCTTGTTATAAACTTGTATATGTCATGTAGAACACGCGACTATTCTTTATACATGTCACGTGTCACACACGTGTTTCTCTGGAGCAGGTCACATTTAAAATGCATGTACATGATTGTCTTAGTTGGATACTCATGTGTACTATGTAGCCTTCTTAGGGCTAGCACAAAAGCTTAAAATTTTGCACAAAAATGAAAATTAGCACTAGTGCAAAATGAGAGATTAGTGACCAGGAGACCAAAAATTTTGGTCACCACAAATTTTTTCAAGGGATAAATGACCAAAATTGATAAATTTAAGTGGGCTAACTAAAAAAGGCCAAGATAAATGACCAATTTTGGTCACATGATAAAACTAAACTAAAAAATACCAAGATAAATGACCAAATTTGGTCATGGGGTATCTAGAAAAAAATGACCACATAACAATTGGTCATTTATTTGGTCATTTTTAGTTGTGGATCAGTTCGGCAATGAAAAAGTATAATTTTGACAATGTTGTATATTTTAATAAATTCTAAGACTACAAATGGATTCATAGACCCCCTAGAACTTAGTAAATTGCAGAGCCTCATGTGTTACAACTCCAGTGTTAACACCAAATTAACTATGACAATGTCCTGGCCGTAAATTAACTATGACAATGTCCTAGCAGTGAGCTATTACATATATATTTGAAAATAACTATACAAATATACCTATATACATTTGTTTTTAAATATTTTATTTATAAATAATATTAATTATTAAACTATTTACATTATAAATTAAAACAAATGTTACTAAGTATTTTTTATTATATACTAATAATACATATAAAATTTAAAAAAAATATACTAAATAATTTTTTATTATATACTATTAATACATATAAAAAAATTAAGTTAAACAAATACAAATATGATAAGTAATTTTTTATTATATACTATTAATACATATAAAAAAATTAAGTTAAACAAATACAAATATGATAGAATTCAAGTTAAACAAATACAAATATGATAGAATTCAAGTTAAACAAATACAAATTTCATTCTATCATATTAGTGTAGTTTAACAATTTGGGTTTTGGTGCCAACGTGAAGTGGTGGGTGCCAATGTAGAACAATCTTACATTTCACTCAAGCCCAAGGTGACCCTATTCAAGGCTTCAATGGCACAAGGTATGTTTCAATCTATGGCCATTTTTCCCTGTGTTATTCCCTCCACACGTCACTCTAGTGATCACCGGGATGCGACTACAATGCAATGAAATATTCATCTCAAATCTTCAGGATGGAGTCCAATTCAAGGTTTTGTGCAATGGAAATCATGGTATTTTTGATGGGGTTCTTTCCCTTTTGTTCAGCTGAAATACGGCATTCAAAGATTCGATCTGACTACCATTTCATCATTCCCTTCGAGGAATTCGGGTTCACACACAGAGGCCTCCTGGAAATCTATGTGAAGGATTCCTCGTACAAGGCCATCAAGGAGAATGATATCGACCTGGATTCCATGGGGTTCTTCCTGAGCACCAGAGATGTCTGGCTTCACGTCTTGCAAGATCTGGAACATGGAGAAATTCGCTGTGTACTCGAGAGTAAGCTCATCACACCCCTCCTTACATTCAAGGATTTGGAGAATTCACTTCCCTTCAACAAAAATTTCAAAGAGCTCGAAGCAAACCAGTTTACTCTAGTCTTTGCCAATTGTATCTGTGACATCGTGGTTTCAATGGATGTAACTATAGTTATTTATAATCTTGAGGGGGTCAGTGATGGCACTAGGCATTATCTTTCGGCCGGTGAAATCCTTCTGTCGAATCTTTTTTTCATTGTCTTTGATATCTGTTGCATTGGTTGGGGTTTGGATCTATGTGGTTATGAAAAACCGTCTTACGACCTACCAGACCCATGTATTCATGACCGCCCTCGTCTATTTGAAAGCTCTAAATCTCCTTTGCAAGGAAGAGGACAAGTCTTTCATTAAGAGAACCGAAAAAACCCATGGATGGGATGTTCTGTTTTATATTTTTAGTTTTCTGAAGAGAGTTATGCTTTTTACCCTGATTGTCTTGATTTGCACCGGCTGGTCCTTCTTGAAACCCTACCTGGAAGGCAAGGAGAAGAAAGTTCTCATTGTTTTCATTCGCTTGCAAGTCTTAGACAATATTGCTACTGTGGTGATCGATGAGACTAGGCCGTATGCCAAGGATTGGCTTGCTTGGAACCAAATGTTTCTCCTAGTTTACATGATCTGTTGTTGTGCTGTCTTGTTCCCCATTATCTGGTCTATAAATAATTTGTACCAGGCTGCACATACTGACACCAAGGCAGTTGTGAATATGATGAAGTTGACTCTGTTCAGACAGTATTACATTGTGGTGGTCTGCTATATTTACTTCACTCACGTTGTAGTTTATGCTCTGATCACCATAACTGCTTACCGATATGCCTGGACTAGTGTCATGGCTGGAGAATTGGTAACCCTTGTGTTCTATGTGTTCACTGGTTATAGGTTCCGTCCGATTGGGCACAATCCCTATTTTGTGGTTGATGATTGTGAAGAGGAGGTTGTTTCCCAAACATTGAAGCTGGAAGACGACTTTGAGTTGTAAAAAGGCAAGGATCTAATGGATCCCTTGGGGTTATGCCTTAGGAATCAGATGATGATATAATTTTGGGTACTAGTTGCTGTTAGAGTGCCAAATAATCTTGGAATTAATCATAGCACAGAGGAATTAACAATGAGGGGTGAATCTGCTTTAAATGAAACTTGATATTCTCGATCTTGTTTCTGGATTGTATGAATAGATCTCAAGGTACATTTCAATAGGCCAATTTAGTCTTGTAATGTTCTTTTGCTTGTTATTTTTGTAATTGGAACAATTTCTCTTTGGTATGAGTTTGTAATGTTCTTTTTCGGTTGAATTTGATCACCCTTTTTTTTAATTAAAATTTGTGTATAACCCTAGAACTCTGAAATTGCTTCAGAAATTGCTCAAATGCAAGATAAAGATTATGCTAACTTGGAAAAAGGATTATCCAAGTAGTCTGGTGAACAAACACTTGTAAAAAAGAGTATGGATAGCCCCTCCATCTGTTTTTCATTGTTAAGGTTTTTTCTTGAGTTCTTAATTTCCAATATAATGTACCTAATTTCCTCCTCTTTCAATATCTGGTAGGTCTTTTCTTCAGCCGCCAGAGCTTGTGATTTGAAACCTAGTTTATGTGGTGTTCAACATTTGCAATTAACTGGTAAATATTCTTTCTTTAGCTACAAGAGCCCGTGATTTGCTGGGAGAGCATGTGGTTTGAAGGTTTCAGATGCCAGCCCATGGAGTTCCTTCTTTGTTGTTCTGTGTTTGTGGGTAAGAACTCTTTGGAGTTTCAAGATCTATAATTTGAGCCATGTTTTACTATTTTATGTTCAATGATAAAAACTCCTTTTTTTTCTACAAATATATGACTAATATTTTGGCTACCCCATCGTAGTTTGCGAGAGTGGGTGTTTTAGGTGTTTGATATGTGGTGTATGTTGATGAACTGTTGTTTCCATAGTGGGTGTTTGGGTGGCAGATATCCCATATATTTTCCCCAGTTGTAGTTTGTTTAGGCCTAAACCTTCAAAGCGGCTTGAAGACATCTCCATTCCAATGGTTAGTGTAGGTTGTGATATAGCTTATGTATTTTTTTAAATTTTAGAATATCTTGTTGAAGGAATGCGGCTGCCAAAAAATACATTTGTTTTAGTGCGCCGAGTTCCGGGAAGGCCTCGCATGCCAATTGCGACAGAGAAGAAAGAAGAGTACACCCTTTCACCTCTGTGCTTGTTTAGGTTATATTTATAGTTTTTACAATGTAAATGGTGGCTTCAATTTTGTAGTGCATTTATTTGGATATGCTACCAGTTCCTATAATCTAGTATGGTGTATGAATGATGTTTCAACTTTCTTAGCATTATGAATAGTTGATTTTGTGGTTCAGATTTAGCTGGACTAGTGCACATGATAGATGAATCATCCTAAGATTAGAATTATAATTGTTGTTATTCACAGGCCAAAAGAAATTGAAATGGCAAAGATCAAGCTTTACTACCTAAGAATGGGTTTCAGAGTTATGATTCTTCTCAGTTCAAATTTGTAAGGATACACACCTTTGTACTTCTCAAAGACAATGACTATCTATCACTGAAGAATACATAACATATTATTAATTATTCATAATTTAAACATGTAGCTTGATGATTTAGAGTGGGATGAATTTGGTAATGATCTCTACTCACTACCTGAAGTGCCTCAAGCAATACATATAACAAATTCACAATCAGTGTTTACAAATAAAGCTAATAAAGATAGCAAGATTAAGGCTCTTGTTGATTCAAGTGCATTGGAGTGGCATCAGTGAGAGATATATGGGTTGTTTATATTTCCTTTTTGGTGTATTGCTTGAGAATAATTTAAGGGATAAGATTAATAGGAGAAAACAAGTTGGAGTATAAAAAATAATACTTTCAGCTGTCTTCCTTACACTTTCAGCTATCTTTGCAAGCAAACACAAGAAGGATATAATGGAAGAGGATTTGGCAGAGGTGCTGGAGGAAGGGGTCTAGCAGGAAGAGGATTTGGTAAATATATTAGGATTGTTGTTTATCTTTCATTAGCTTAGTGTTCTTACTAGAATTTTGAGATATTATTTGTTTGCTTATTTCATGGGAGGTCAACTTTCCAATGTGTGTTTGGCTTCTGTGCTCTGTTGTTGTCACGTTTTATTAAATGTACAACAGCAACAATGCGATCTTTTCATTTATGTTCTCACCCTCTCAAGGATTCAATATTCCTATGCTTTAATTGGTTTTCTGGGATGATTATAATTGATTCTTATTATTTTTCAGTGTCTGGGTTTTACAACTATAAAAATGTGCACACTTAAGAGTTGTTCAATTATTTTTAACAGCATTTTGATGGATTGGCTAATGCAAAATTGGTGTCCTCAATTTGAAGTTGAATTTGGAACTAATATTGCTTAAGTAATATGACTGAGGTTTGATTATTTTAATGAATGAATGAATGATGATGTGGGTGGAGAAGATAATATGAACGAACCAAGAACGGGATTTTCTGCTGACAATGAAATTTATTTTTCATGGAGGATGGAAGATGTTGGAGGAATTGAGGTTAGTATTTTGTGAAGGTTGCATGCGATTAGATGGTAGGTAGATGCTTGTTTGATAGGGTGGACTGTGGACATTTGTTTCTGTAACATGGATTTTGACAATGAGGGTTATACAATTAAATTTTAATGAAGTTCAGGGAAATATATGATAGTATCAAACAATATAGTCATGCAGTAATGTTCATACAAATCTAAAATATATATTATTCACTTCCAAACCACAATGATGGTATTATTAAGTTTTCAAAATTGACATTAGTTTTGTCTTCAATTGGGCCCATATTAACATGGAAGTTATGAATATGAGATAAAGCACTTTCAAAATTGACATTAGTTTTATGTCTTCAATTGTGCCTGTATTAATGTGGAAGTTATGAATCTGAGATAAATCATTGACTACAAGGAGTTAGTTAAAATTTGTTACTTAAAAATTGAATTTTATGAATACATTTATGAAGATATTAATACCTCAAACTTTCCCTTTTTTCATTTAAGTAAAATTATCTTAGATGAATGAATTTGACCTAATGTGGATAAACTCGATTCTTATGCAGATTGATAGATGAATTTCAATGACAGGAACGACATTCAATATTTGTTTCAAAGAAACTTGGGAAACACAATCATGATCATACTCTATTTCAAAAAAAAATTAATTATAATATTAAAGAGATTGTCGCTATGGGAAGACCATACTACATATCATGGGGAAAATTGAATAGAAAGGTTTATTGTCTATGAAGCGAATTCATAGTAGACATGTGAGATTTGATTTCTAATTGATAGGATACTAAAGGGAACTGCGTGCAAGTACAAAGCTCAGAATGCTCCTAGAAACTCGAAAGGTTTGAAGTGCATGTTAGGTCTGGTTATTTCTTACAATAAAAGAGAATCCAATCCAAATAAAGTGGTTTCTCCACCTTTGAGTTTAATTAATGATCAAATAGAAAGATGGCCAAAAATTGTTTCACTGTAGTTATGTTCATAGTTGGCCAACACTATAGAAACCCATGAATGTTGAATTTTTGAGTAAAGACAACTTTCCTTTTGTATTAACTAGTAGAGATGACGAATGTAGAAATTTTACTTTCACCTTGCCGAGCTTGCTCAGATTTGGATGGGTAGTTTAGGTCTAAAGGAATTTTATGATGAATTAATGATGCAGGGCATGGAATGGAACGGAAAACACCACCATAAGGATATGTCTATCATAGATGTAAAGTTCCTGGTATGTTCATCATCTCTAGTAACTTTGTAGGCAAACTGTTCATTAAGAGCATGGCTAATGGGATAGATATGGGTTCTCACCATCTTATTTGTTTTCTCTAGGACATTTCATCCAGCATTGTCTGACAAACGTGGATCCCAATTTTGACCTCAAAAGAGTGAAGCCTCCAACTGACATTCCCAAATCAATTCTTGTTGATACTCCTGATGGCTCTTATGGATTACCAAATGGGGCAGATGCAGTTTTGAGGCCTAACAAGTAAGTCATTTGAACCAAACCTTCATCACTGACAACACTATAAAGTGGAAGGTCTATGAAATTGGCTATGCATTGCTTCTCAATTTTTAGCTGCTGATTAAAATAATTTATCATGTAGAGCTGCTTTTGACAAGGAAGTTGAGGGGTTCCCATCTAACCATTCTATTGGTGAACTGCCACCTGAATTACATTGTCCATTATGCAAGGAAGTAATGAAAGATGTTGTACTAACTAGTAAATGTCGTTTCAATAGCTAATGTGACAAATGTAAGATAATCAGAGAAAATTACATAGATATTACTTTGGTGTGATGTTTTCTAGATTGTGTGATTCATAGTCTATGTTTTTGTCTAGCACATGTTGTTAGTGTTTAAACCTCTGAATTTGTTTCCATCTATTTTAGGCATTAGGGACCATATCATATCAAAGTCCATATGTGTATGTGGAGTAACAAACATTCTTTTAGATGATCTATTACCAAATAAGGCTCTTCAAGATACCATAAATTGAATTTTGGAGACCAACACCAGTAGTACAAAAAATGTTGGTAGCTTGCTACAAGTTCAAGGTATATTAGTCAGCCAAAAACTATGCATGAGTACAAGTTGATATTAGCTACCTACTTATGGCTATCTGATGGTCCAAGTATTTTCTGTTGCAGATATGGAGTCAGCCAGGCGTGCTAGGTCTAAAGTCTCATCTCCTTCTCTTTTAGGATGTGCAAAGGAGGCAAAAACAACTCCTTCAAGGTTGTACATGCCAAATGTGAAGGAAAATATTTCTGAAAAGAAGCCACCTGTTAACCAGCCACAACAATCATTAGAGAAAAACCGCTCTACAAAAACAGTTGAGC
Source organism: Pseudotsuga menziesii (assembly GCA_001517045.1). NCBI lineage: Eukaryota > Viridiplantae > Streptophyta > Pinopsida > Pinales > Pinaceae > Pseudotsuga > Pseudotsuga menziesii. The sequence goes on along the minus strand of LPNX010056520.1, from coordinate 125,663 downwards.
CGCTTGAGGCAACACATGAGTCTATGAGCACAAAAGAGCCTTTATCACAGGAGAGTGCCCCATTGGTTGAGGAAAACGTTCAACAGAAGTTTCATGTTGTTGAGCCAAGTAGTTATTACTTAGCATGTTTATTGGGGTGGTTCTTTTGGATTTATGGCTTTGTGGATTTTTTTATCCATGATAAGTAGGTATATATCTGTAGCAGTGTTTCTCATGCACTTCAAAATTTGCTCTTTTTCAGCAAGAAAGAAGAAAAATAAGCGAGCTCGACAACTCTCTACTAGTAATTCATCTTTATATTGCTTTTCACTTGGGAAACTTATGTATTGGAAAGTGTTATAGGATGTTTTTTTGTTGTATTCTCTAATTTCACTATAATTTCCTTTCCTAATTAGAAGCCAATGGATGAATTTGTAAATGATGAATGTTGGGTGCTTTATCATTGTTACAACCAATGAGATGCAGTGGATAACATCACAAGATTTTGGTGCTAAAGGGTGTATGATGCCATATGATGCACCTACTGCATATAATTCTTTGCCTGGTTCACAGTGGGGACCAGAGGCTTACATGGCATGTAATGGTGGTGTCCCATACATGGGTTATGGACCTAATCCCTTTGACATTCCATTTAGTGGACATATTATGCCAATGGATATGTATGGAGCATAGGGATATATGCTAGGTTTTGTCCCTCTTTCTCAAAGGTGAGGTGTTATTTTGTATTGATTTATCTTACTATATCTAAATGCATTTTTTAGATATAGGATCGTACTTACAAGACTTGGCCGAGTCTTTTGACTACCTGAGTTTGACTTGCTGAGTTAAGCATGATGATTACACTTGGTCAAACTGGCCATAACTTGTTAAGTTTGAAGACATGGGCAAACACATCTTAATTTGCTACTTTTACTAGTATTAGGCAAGCTTGGCGGACATGGCCATACTTGGTGAGTTGTGCAATACTTAGTCAAGTTTGACCTGTAAAATAAAAAACTATACATGTCCAAACCTAGACTAAAAAACACGTTCCTGAATTGTTTTTGAAGCCTAGTTTTGTAGTGAGTTTGTTTTCCAAGTATTTACCTATTATGAGCCAGTCTTACTCTTAAGTTTGCGGAGTCATTTCAATTTTGAATCTTCTGACTTTAGATAAGATTGAATACATTTGTTCTAACTGACCAAGTTTGTAAATTTCATAGAATATATGGTTTATGGTAATGGGTAATTACAACTCTGCTCATCCATTTTTGAGTAGAGAGGAGTTTGAAGCTAGGCAAGCTGAGTAGAGGAGAAAAAAGCTAGAATATGAGGAACGACACAATAGCAAGTAAGAAACCTTTAATTTCTAGAAATTAAATGCATATTTTGGGTGTTTTGACGAGCCAAAGTTATGTATTCCATAATTTTCCTTTATCATATCAAAGGAAATAGCTTTAGGGTTGACATTGTTTGGGAATTTTGTTCCCAAAATTTTGCCATCTAAGTAGCAAAAACAAGCATGCACACATGAATAGAAATTAAGCAACCTTTTCCTCTTCTTAGTAGTGTTCATATTTCTTTCTGATCCTTAGATCAGTGTTCTGAATATAATACTATACAGAAATAAAAAAAGGTTCATAATGCTTAGAATATTAAATTCTATACAAACTCTGTCACACCCCCGGTTTTGACCCCATTTGCATGATGTATATAATGTAATTAATCGTGGTGAGGAGCTAAAGGAAAAATCCCCACCATCGATTCGGTCGTGTATGTTTCAGCAATGGGGATAGTTGCCGATGGTATGTCGTGCTGTTTGGCACATTATAATTCGGCATCATGTAAACACGCACATCAAATAAAATGAACCACAACCAGCTACGACAGTGCAACGTTGAATGAAAAGGGCATGGTTCCGAAGGATAAGGGGTGGGGGATGTCAAACCTTGATCTATGGGGGAAAAATCCATGTGTTACCACCTTGGGTGTCTACCACCTTTCCTTGTCCTATCCAACCTCTTCAACCTCTTTATTGTTTTATCCAACCACCTTCATGGAGAATGGCTACTGGTGGTTGGGGCAGTTATTGTCTTTGGGAGTGGGGTGGCAGGGCTGTCAGTCCCTTTCCCACATGCCCACTCCACCCACAAATACATTCGCTCCACTCTTCCACTGCTACGCATCCTCATGGTTGTCTGTTCATCCTCCCGATTCTTACATTTGCGGTCTGTTCATCTTCCTCATGTAGAGGTCGGTGTTGTTTTTCCTCACGCACTCTCCACTATGCATGCTCTCTGTGGTATGCACCCTCCTCACATTGGTTGTTCATCCGCGTGCATGAGTGGAGCTATTTACTCTCATGCAGAGAGGGAGACGGTCTGTTTTTTCCCTCACGCAGGTAGTTGGTCAGGCTCCTCACCGCGCGTGTTCTCTGGGGTCTGTTCGTTCCCCATCGTGGTCTGTTCCTCATCCATGCTTAGAGGGAAGCGATTTCACTCTCACGGTTGTCTGTCCATCGGTGTGCAGAAGCGGAGCTGTCCCTCCTCACGCACAGGCGGGGAGTATGTATCTTTTCCCCAGTGGGGGACTGTGTAAGTCTTTCCGTTTTCGTAATTGTCCAGGATGGACTGCTGTTTGCATTTCATCGTGGTGATTGTGGTTGCTGTTACGTTTGGGGATGTTGGAAGTTGCTTGGAAGTTGTTTTCCCTGTTAGACTGTAATTGCTGAGTGGTTACATGTGTGTAATTTTTGGTCTGCGGACTGTGCTGGGAATTTGGCTTTTTCCCTGTTTTGGGACTATGGATGGCTGCTATCATTCCTTGTGGGGTTATGGCTATTGATTCCCACATCTATTGGCTGTGTCTTCTCCCCTGCTTTGGGACTATGTAGTTTCCATCGTTTGCATTGTGAGTTGTGGTTGTTGGTGCACCCTGGTTTTGGGTTGTTGTTGAGTTGTTTTGGCCACGTTAGGGCCAAGAACAACTCTGATTTTTCCCTGTGGGATGGAGCTGTGTCTCATTTTGGTTTGGGGTTGCCACCCTGTTGTCTATTCCTTCATCACAGAGTGGTGAATGAATTGTTTTACTGCGGGTATGCAGTGGTTGTCCCTTGGACTGTGCTGGCTTGGCCGATCGATTTATGGCTTGATAAACCCAGCTGTGTTGGTTTGACTGATTTATATCCCTTGGCTATGTGTAAGCCTGCGTTGACCCTTATCCTTGGAGGAATCATGTCCAGCTCGGGGGTGGTAGTGTTGCTGAGAGATTGATGAGCACGCTGGCCTATGGTTGGGTGGAACGTTGCAGCGACGTAGCTGGTTGCGGGGTAAACTCTTCATTAAAAGATAAGTGCTGTTGGTTGCTTCATCTCTGCAATTATATTGATGTCAAATGAATTGTAATGAACATGTTGAAATTTTATGCATCCCTGTATGCTGGATTATGCATCTGCTTGTATGATGGAATGCATCTTAGTATGCATTTGAATGTATGATTGAAGAATCTATGCATCCTGTTATGCATTGTGTTTAAGCTTTCAATTCGGCATTTAATCCCTGGTTCATGTTCATGGGGCGGTTTGCCCGTGTTAGCTGTGTTGGTCGTGTCCTCTTCACCGGTTTAGGGGATGGGGACGTGACAAACTCCAAACCAACAACAACCTGAAAACAACTAGGAAGGTGTACCATAAGTATATGATAGACAAAGGACAGTTATTTGGGAAACAATTTAGCAACTTAGATGAGGGTTATGTGATTTATTTCTATTCTATCTTCATTAAAGGAGTAGTAAAAAATAGCAGCAAAACAAAAAACACAAGAAGAAGCTTTCATTCACATCAATTACGTTGCAATTCTCATACTCCACAGACATCTTCTCACTGTCTGTAACAAATTATGGAGAAATGTATCCATGATCAAATTTCATTCCCTATACAACATACAGATGATTTTCTGCACTTTTTTCCCTCTTCAAGTGTCACGACACCTTTTCTCCCAACTTTACTCATAGCCTCTTCTATCATGTTCCCTATTTCATAATTATTCCCAACACTCACTGCAGCAACATCTGCTAATTCAATGTCTTCAACCTGGAGAATAATACATATTACAAATTTACAAGGTGTTCACATGCATAACCATTTACAGATAAAATCAGTCCCAAATGTTACACAAGAGATTCCTCAACATTCTACCCTGGAATCTTCAAAAAACTCTAAATGACAATTTTGAATCAACTATTCCCATGTCAAAAGTGCTTCATACACTAAGCAACTAAAGCCATTAAATATCTAACAAGACCATAAGCAGAAAACCTGCCTACTCAAAATGTGAGGACTTACCTCCTTTGACAAACCCTTGAGTTCAAAAACAAGGGCCTTTACTGTCTTTTCAATGCCCCTAGTAATTTGAATAGGGTTTGCTCCTACTGCAACAACCTGAATGGAAAGGTTTATGATTCAGATTCTTATTCACAAATCTTAAAATATGAGGAAGCTTTATCTGTTGGTTTTTTTTCTTAAATCTCAAGTTCAAGGTCGACAATTGACAAGAAGATCACAAATTCTTCTTCAACAATGCTATTAGCATTTTTCCATTCAGATACCATCTTAAACCCACTGAAGCATTGAATTTAGAATAATGAAAACCAACCACCATAAGGACCAATAAAAATGAATAAAAACTTAATACAACACTAGTGACAACAAATCACCTTTCCCCCTTCAGCTATTAAACCTTGCGCAAGTACAATAGATGTTGTAGTTCCATCACCAGCTAAATCATTTGTCTTTGTTGCAGCTTGTCTTACCCACTTGACCCCAATATTTTCAAATTCTGTGTCAGCCTTGTAGCACTTCAAGTTTTGAGCACAATTGGTCATTATTTGAGCACATCTACACCAAAAAGCTCAACAGGTTTGAGCATGATCCATTGGAGAATTGGTCTTCATATACTACAACCTTCAGATGCTCACAAAACCATTACGGGCAAAGGATCTGGAGATCCAATTTTTATTTGGATAAGATTGATTTAGTATCTAATTGGGTCTTGGAGGATGAATTTCCCGCCGATGATTTGAGTTGGCTTGATGAGGAGACTGAGGATCCCTCTAGTGTACCATTTTCTGAAATGGAAACACTCAATAAACCTGCATCACAGTTGTTGCTTCAATCTAGTGATGTTGGAACTATCTCCCTTAGGCTCTATTCTAGGTGTTCTACTTCTTGTAGTCATGCATGAGACTTAAGATTGGACTTGGAGACATTGTTCATGAAATCATTTTTCAGTTCACTATTTTGAATATAAATATGGAGTATCAATTTTTGTATTATCATTTTTTATGAGATGATCTAATGAATTTTTTCATAAATGTGGTTTTATAACTTATATGGATTAGAATTGTCATTAGTTTTTTTGTGCACAAAATTTACTATATTTTGAGTTTTTTTCCTTTTTGTCGAGTCTTAAATGAGTCTTTCCTAAGTCGTCGACTCTGTCTTTGCCAATTTCAAGTCTGACAACATTGATGATGATACCCTGGTCGCTGATGATTTGGTATAGCATGGGCGAGCAACAACATTATGGTTGTTTTTGGGCAGTTTTGAGAACATTTTCACCCTTAGAACAACAGTGATCTGACCATTTCTCATATATGGGCATGTATTAAGCAGTTCTGGGCAACAAGACAGCCCTTAATCTCAGCTTCTGTACAGCTTTGATGTATATTGTAGCCTCCAAAGAGCAAGATGAGGCATGTTCGCTCATTCTGGGCTGATCTTAGCATATTGCAGAGATATTCTTACCTTTAAGGAGTAGTAAATTTTCTTCAATCTCAAGTCTGGGAACATTCTTTGATAGCCTGGGCATGCTAGACCTATCCCTGTGCATTCCAATAGCAGTCAACAGTCATAAAACCTTGTTTTTTTCAAATTTGGGCAGTTTTGAGTAGGTTCTGGGTATGCATATGAGTGAAACCAGCAACAAATCATGGTGATTATCAATTCTGGGAACATTGTAGACAAGTACAGTGGTGAGGAAACAAGTCTAAGAAGTATTTTGAGGGAGATCATTAGTAAAAGGGCTTTGAATAAGCATGAAACTCAATTCTGAGTGTAAACATCAGCATCCAAACAACAATGAAGGAACAATCTGAGCAAATCCTGTGGTGGAAACAACAGTAACTGACCTGTGATGTAATGTTGGATATCCTCCTGACAGCTTGTAATAGGTTGTCATAATTGAAGACCTGTTTATCAACAAACCTGGGTGAATAATGTGGGAAATATGGTGCACTGGAGAGAAAACAAGTGCCCAACCTTCATAAATTATATGGTATAGAAGAGGTAGAACCACCCCTTGCCTCACAGCCACAGTATCCTGAAGCAGCAAAGTGTTGGATACCTTTTCTAGCCCTGGGTGAAAGTGCTGTCTATTAAAGAAATGTAACTGCAGAAGATATTATATTTTGTAACACAGAAGAAATGTAATTGCAAATCCCTCTGCCTTAAAATCATAACAATATTTATTTCTAGGCTCAGATTTTAGTGCAAATGTCCCAAGTCAGTGTGATTTGGTTCCTGTACAGTGGACTGATGTATTTCAGGAATTTGTGTTGGTGAAATGGATACTGTCCATTTTTGTTCAATTTTAAGTCTTTATTTTTTCTGTTTGATGCGTTATTTCCTTAAAATGACTTATCAAAGTATTTCCTCTAATATTTCGAGGTACTTGGGTGGAGCCTTTGATGTAGAGTCGTTGGTATAGAATTTTTTACATCAGCTTCCAGGAAACTTGGCCATCATTGTAAATGTATATGACACAACCAATAAATCTTTTCCTGTGCTGATGTATGGTACGGGCTCTAATAGCCACCACATAAGCGAATTGGATTTTGGAGATCTTAATAGAAAGCATGAACTGCATTGCTAGTATGTCTTGTGAATTTTGAATAGTCAGTGGTGTGTAAGGAGTTTTATTGGATGGCATTTCTTGTGAATTTTTGCATGATCTGTGTGTGAGGAAGTCAGATTGTCCTTGAATTTGAGTTCCTTCAAATCATTTTTATGGGGTTGGCTTTTGAATCCTTCTTTGAATATTGAATTTGACACAAGGGATCTACTTGGTTTAATTTCAATGTACTATTAGATTGTTTCCTTTTGACAAGGAAAAATACTAAGTCCTTGTTGATTTTGATAAGGTAGAATTGCTAAGTCTTAATATTTTCTCAAGACCAGTTATTTTTGGCTAGTGCAGAATCTCAGATGACCCAAAGCTACCATTTTCAGCCATCAGAATATCTCTCAGCATATTTGTAATTGTCCTTCTTGTGGGAAATATTTTGTTTGTAGCTATAAATTGTATTAAAAAAGTTGAAGAGGATTGTAGGTAAATGGAAGAACTTAAGGGACGTGATGAAGCTGCTGATATTGCAAAGTCACAGGTACTCTATTTTTTCAATGAATAATTAAGTTTCCAAATCTTGTCGAAAAATCATATTGTATTGTATTATCCTCATTTCATTGTTCATTTTCTTGTTTTGTGGTCAGTTGTTTTTAGTTTTGTGGTGTGTTCTTGATTTTATTCATTGGTAGGAAAGGTCCTAACTTTAGAGGAGAGCCTAAGACTGTCTTGAATTTTTATCATTTGTCTAACATATCAACTCATTTACTGTTGTATTGATCATGCTATAGATGGTTTAGACAAGTTGCTAAAAGCAAACTAATTTGGTACTAGCACTAGGTTTTGTGTCTACTGATAGTTACATAGATTCTCTCCAGACTCTAGCTGTACTCATTTTTGCACTACATTGTTCATAGTTAAAAAGCTTTAACCTTTTATGCAGTTATACATGCACCAACACCCAACCTGTGCAACACAGGGTATAGTGCTACTTTAATTTCATATCTGACAAAGATGTAGTCAGGAATTAACCCGATTCAGGATCTATTTGTTAATCGATTCATGTTAGATGAAGATTAATTTTCTTGGTACTTTAAGTAAATAAGTAAATGTGATAAACCAAGAAAGGGTCTCAGGCAACTATTAGTGTTAGATGAAGAATATATCTTGTAAATAGGGTAGTTGGATTTAGTGAGACTACCACCATGAGCATGGTTACTCCTTTATTTGCGATGATCGCTCAAGCAACATTGAGATTCCTGAGATAAGTTTGATTTGAAAAATTATGGTTGTCACAGTATCATATATATTGTGATACCATCAATCTATGGGATATGGCACATATTTTGAGCTCTTGACTCAGGTTCTTTAGTGACTATTGAGTGCCTTATGGTTGTCACAGTATCAGATATATTGTAATACCATCAATCTATGGGATATGGCACAGATTTTGAGCTCTTGACTCAAGTTCTTTAGTGACTCAAATAAGAACGTACCAATTCAATGGATTCATTAATAGCCATTACTAGTTAACTTAGTACTATAATGAGTAGATCTTACAAATTGTGTTGGGGGCGTTCAGTTGGACTGTGTTGAGAATGGTTTCTTTTTTATGATGAATGATTGCTTAATCAATGTTGAGACATTTAAGACAGTTTGATTTAAAATCTTATTGTGGTCATTGTTCCTGAATCCTTGAGACCATGGATCTACAGGATTATCGTCACAACTTTGTACACTTTTCATTTAATTTTACTGTTCCCTTTGTTAAAAAGTGTATGACTTGTGCAGCCGCTATAAATATTTACATTACATTACATATGTAGATAGATTATAAATAATAACATGTCAATTCACTAATAAAGAGTTGTTACACTAGCATAGTCCTTGTTACTTGGTATGAACCTTGTGGGTAGCTTACACGCATGAGTAGATTTTACAAATTGTGTATGGGACTCAGTAGGACTTCAGTGAGAATAGTTTCTCCTTTATGTGCTATATGATTTCTTAAGCAATGTTGAGATATTTAAACAATTTGATTTAAAATTTTATAGTTAGATCCTGGTACCCTGGATCTAGAGGATGCTCTTTGTAATTTTGTACTGCTTCAGGTTCTTTTGACTATGGAATGTGTTAACAAGTGAATGGCTTATGCTTCAGCAATAAATATTAATGTTACAGGATATATCTAGATAGAAATTAAAACGACAACATATAAATTCATTAAGAAAGAGTCATTACACCAACATATCCTTTATTACTCAGTACTAACCCTGTGGGTATGATCTCACTATACTTCTTTATCTTTCTGTATTGGGTATCCTAATTACCACTCACAGCCTGAAAAATATAATTGATAGATCAGGGAGATAGGACATTGTCATCATAGCTCTTTTGAAATACATAAAAATTTACATATTATACAATATACCAAATACTAGAGGACTGTTAGTCATCTATGGCCATCTTTCCCGAAGCTACTGTATTAACATTCCTTTGATCTTTTCCTTTCTGTATAATGTTTGTGTCTTTTATTCTTTTCATTCCTTTTGTTGCTGGATTCTCAAGTATTTTGCAATCTGACTTTTGCTACTTGTGTCGATTTGCTTGTGGTTTTGTGTATCATCACAAATTGGTGTCATAGAATTTTTGTGTTTCAACAACTGTTAGCATTGCAGTCCTCTGAGGGCTTCCTGCATCCTGGGATTGTAATCATTTGGGGTCTATGTGGTTAAGTCTTGTGGCTTTTTCTACCTTGTGGTTGGGTTCCTCTGACAGACACTACAACAATTTTTCTAATCTTTTCACCTTGCTTTGCAGTTGCATATATGATACTATTCGCACTTTGAAACCTTATATTATGGTCCTCTTATTGTTACTGCAAACTAGTATTGCAGACTATCTCCAACCAGTGTAGTATCTTGTTACAGTGTTGAATCTTCTAAGGTTTGTGATTGCATTAGAAATATCTGTGGGATTTCCATTCTTGTGAATCTAACCTTAAATATGTGATACAGATCATAGTTAAAATTCATGCATTCTTTTGTCATTATTTATTTTCATTGTTAACACCAAAATTGCATAGATTTATTTAGTAATTAGAACTATATCTTGTCATCATTCATTTGTGAGACACACTATAAGATCATTCATTTGTGAGATACACTATAAGATCTCACCATTCCCATTCAGTGCAAATCATCCTCTTAACTTTGTGAGATGTGTTGACCAGGGCCTTACTGCCTCTCAAATCTATACTTTTTGATAGTGCCAAATTCCTGACTTTTATTCAGTTGGTTTTTTTATTACTATGGTTGGACGTTGCTTGCTTATATAAGGTTTTATGGTCTTTCTATTTGGTTAGAGTGGGAATTACAGGTGGATCTGGAAATTTTAATAGTAAGGAGGGTACTTGCGTGGGGTATTATAGATAAAAGGAAACTTAAGAGGATTTCTTTTAGTATTTTTTTGGTTGTGGTTCTTGTCCACTCAGGCTAATCTATCGGATAGATTACTTTGTTTTTCTCATTTGCCGGTACTTGTTTCTATCCATCTTAAGTTGTGTATATTGAGATTTGAGTTTAGAATGCCTTGATTCTTAGTTCTACCAAAATTGAGAAAAATCGTCCTAATCCCCTCTCATATTGCAGCTAAGTCTCAAGAGTAAAGGTGATATGTAGCTTATGTAACATTAAAAGTTAAATTGAAAAAAATCAAATTATAAGAAAATTTTGTGTCAAAATATTTCATAGATCCATCTAACTCCATGTTAAGAAATGATGATTCAAGGTTAAGATATATATATGGATATTTAATTAAGTTCAAATTATCTACTTGAATTTTATAGTAGCACCCTTCCCACATCCTCAAGGAACTCTATAAGGATCAGTGTGACCCCCAAGATTTGAACTCTTTGCCTATTTGTGGATTTTTTATTATGAGATAGCAAAGATTGGGGGTTCAGACATACATACCTATATGCTTGTTAGGAACCCATTTTTTCACTAAGGCATAGGAGGTCTACACCAACACGTACTCTACCTGTCCACATGTCTTAGAACATTCATGAAGACAGTTTTCCCATTCTCTGCACTTTAATGCTTTTGCAGCTCTGTTGGGTGTAGGTTTGATCCCTGTTTCTTTGCAACTTATTAAAAAGAAGTTAAAATATGTCCATCACGGGCAACTGCGAAAATTTTAAATCTCTTGATACTTACCATTGTTTGAAGGATAAAGAGAGTTAGAAACAGTTATTTGTTTCTTGTATACTGTGCCCTTCTAGGAAGAGCCTTGAAGGCATGTTTTTTGCTTGAAGTTTTTTTACTGTACTATTCCTTGCACATTTGCAATCCAAAGCATTCATTCCACAAATAATTAGAAATGACATGTTTCTTTCTCCAATTATGCTATAATAGTTTCTATCTCTTGTAGGCAATAGCCCCATGGAAATTGGCACTGCAGACCTGGCTAAGTATGAACATGTCACAACTACAGAACGTGAACAGTGAAGGACTTGGTGGTTATGGTTGGGTTGGACACTTTCTTGTGATTTCTGAGCTGCAAAAACAGGTGTTTAGTTTACGAGAGGCCTTAAAGCTCCCACCTTGAAATGCATCAGCAGATTTAGATGAGGTATATTAGTGCTGTCCTATGTCAAACAATATAAATTGGTAGTGTTGGTCTCTAGATATTTTGGAGCTATGATTGCTTGGACTTGGCCTGAGAATTTGTTGCAGTAGTGTAATTTTGTTTTTCATCTTGATTAGAAGAGTTGTAAGTTGTTTCCACTAAAAATATATATTGATTTTTATTATAACACCTGTTAACATGTTTATTGTAGCTATAATTGAGCGCCATGTTCAAAGGGAACCAAACATAGTGTTACCACTGTTTATGATGCTTGTCCAGGGAATCTGTTCTTGTAAAAATCATCTGATATAGATTGAGCTACTATGTTTCATTAGTAGTCTTCTGTTGATGCTCTTGTATGGAACCTATTTTGAAAAATTCACCAAACATGGATTTTACTATATGGAAGTTATGCAGAAAGAGTTCCTTGAATGCAAAATTGTAATCTTGTTTTTGTTTATTAATAATTAAGATGCATGCAACTAGTGTTGTAGCTAAAATTATCTCAACAAGCTACGCATCTGTGCCTGTAGGAACCTTACCAATTGGTGGGTAGACCTGTCTCTCAGTCTATGGAGGAATACAAGAGAAAAGTTGGATCGATAATAAAGGAATATTTTTCTACTGATGATGTGGCTTCAGCAGCTACTGATCTTGCTGATCTGGGTTGTTTAAGTTATCACCATTATTTTTGTTAAAAAACTTATCTCCATGGCAATGGACAGGCATGACTGAGAGAAAGAGATGTCTGCAGTGCTATTATCCTCTCTGTATGCTGATGTGATTGAACCTGAACAGGTTAGCAAAGGTTTTAGCAAATTTCTCGACTCAGCAAATGACTTGGCCTTGGATATCCCTGATGCAGTAGATGTTTTAGCATTATTTGTTGCTTATGCAGTAGTTGATGACATACTTCCTCCGACCTTTTTGACCAAAACATTGAAATATCTACCAGAGGATTCAAAGGGTGTGGAAGTAATTCATAAGGCTGAGAAAAGCTATTTATCAGCTCCTCTTCATGCAGAAGTTATTGAATGTCGATGAGGTGGCAGCACCCACGTCACAGTAGAGGAAGTGAAAAAGAAGATAAGCAACTTACTAAATGAGTATGTTGAAAGTGGCGACACGGTAGAAGCTTGTCGGTGTATAAGAGATTTGAATGTTCCTTTCTTTCATCATGAAGTTGTAAAGAGGGCTTTAATTTTAGCTATGGAACGAAGAAGTGCAGAGCTGCTTATTTTGGACCTATTGAGAGAAGCTGTTGAGGAGGGTCTTATAACATCTATCCAGATGTCAAAACGGTTTGGCAGGCTTGCTGACACTATAGATGATCTATCACTTGACATAATTAATGCAAAGGACATGTTTGAGTCCTTAATTCTGAAGGCAACAATAGAGGGTTGGCATAGTCCAGCATCTTTTAGGTCCATCCCCAGTCAACTGGATGGATTGGTAGAACAGGCTAATGCTAGGCTCTTCAAGGAGAGGGAAATAAATATTTTTCAAGAGTACTTTCTTTCTGATGATATATTTGAAGTCATGAGGAGTTTGGAAGATCTTGTCGCTCCTGATTTCAATGCAATCTTTGTTAAGAAGCTTATAACATTATCTATGGACAGAAAGAATAGAGAGAAATAGATGGATTCTTCTTTACTATCTACTCTCTATACAGAAGTGTTTCCAGTTGAAGATATTGTGAATGGTTTTATTTTGCTACTAGAATCTGCAGAGGACACTACATTAGACATACCCGATGCTGCAAATGAATTAGCTATTTTCTTGGCTTGAGCTGTTATAGATGATATTTTGGCTCCACTAAATTTGGAAGAAATTAATAGCCAGTTAAAGCCAGGATCCATTGGAAGTGAAATAGTGTGCATGGTCCGTTCTCTCCTAGGTGCTCGCCTTGCTGGTGAATGTATTCTTAGGTGTTGGGGTCATGGCACTGGTTGGGCGGTTGAAGATGCAGTGCCAATTCCCGTGGGGCTATTTCCTACAAGAGATAGACACTATTATAGCATAACTGGAGACCAGGCTAAGTATGAACATGCCACAACTATAGAACATGTACAGTGAAGGAATTGGTGGTTATGGTTGGGTTGGACACTTTCTTGTGATTTGTGAGCTCCAAAAACAGGTGTTCAGTTTACGGAAGGCCTTAAAGCTCCCGCCTTGCAATGCATCAGCAGATTTAGATGAGGTATATTAGTGTTGTCCTATGTCAAACAATATAAATTGGTAGTGTTGGTCTCTAGATATTTTGGAGCTATGATTGCTTGGACTTGGCCTGAGAATTTGTTGCAGTAGTGTAATTTTGTTTTTCATCTTGATTAGAAGAGTTGTAAGTTGTTTCCACTAAAAATATATATTGATTTTTATTATAACAGCTATTAACATGTTTATTGTTTCTATCATTGAGCGCCATGGAAGCACTCCATAAAAGACGATTCTTCTTTTCAGTTCACCTTCTCTTGTTCCAATAAGGCCAGCTCGTCAAGCGAATTCCCCTAAGGTTTCACTTCCCTCTTCTCTTTTGATTTATGTTTATTGCATGTTTGGGAAAGTAGGTTTATACAACTTTTCTCACATACACAATTCATACATTTTACTTTTTTGTTGCACCAGCATTTCCAACCTGTGTTTGAGTGCATTTGTTACACTTTTGCACCAAATCATACATAGCAGAATGGCAACTCCATAGGTAAAGAAATCTATTATTTATTCTTTTGGGAGTTGGATTTCAGTCTTTCTTAAATCATTCATCAGTTTCCATAGTTGTCATGTCATTCATTAACCACATGACATATAGGGGTGAACTCCTTCACAGATTGCACTATGTATAAAGGTTTCTACCTGTGCAGTTGAGCATAATTGTTTTGTGGATTCGTTGATTATATTTCCTGTTGAAATCCATTTCCTGGTTTAGATCTGAGTTGTACTTTTCTTAGGTAATAAATAGTTGCAGATTTAGCCATTCAAGTTTAATTTTAACCAATTCTTAAATTGAATTTGTTAGATCAGATTTTCCTATTTTGCAAATGATCTTGGTCATTGTTGTTAGCTGTTGAACAAGATAAATAATTTTCTTCATTGTTTTTCTAATTTATAGTTCATTGTTTTTCTATTTTACAAGTAATATTTTTTTATTGGATTTTGTAGCAGTGAGCTTAACTTATAAGTGGGCCATTGAGTATGAAGAGCTTGCTACTGAGGATTTGCCATTCTATATGAAGAGCATGATGTTGAGGCTTTCAAGCTACTAAGTGTGGTTTTGAAGCTGCTGACGTGGGATCTAAGTATGGTTTTGAAGCTGTTGATGTGGGATGTAAGTATGGTTTTGCAACCAAGTGCAAGTATGATGGTTTAGCCATTGTAATATTTTGAAAAGTGATGGCTTTCCTGTAAAGTTATATGGAAATTAATATGTGTTCTTGAGAAAACTCATATTTATTGTAATACTTTTGACATTTCATATAATATAATTTGTGGTTTAAAACTTATATATATGGTTGTACTTTATATTATGTATCAATGTTGTAATTATTAACTAATTAACATAACATTACATGATTTACATGTGTATTAGATATTATTTACAAGTGTTGTAATTAATTATAATGTGACATTGCATAATTCGCATGTATATTAGATGAGAATAAATGTATTATTCTTTTTTTTTAAATTTAAACATAATATCATATTAAAAATTTATATTGATTAATAATGGACACCATTCAAACTACTAAAATATAATGACCATACATAAAGCGACTAAAAATGACTAAATTAGTGACCAATAAATGATATTAATGACCAAAATTCGCAAATAAAATGATCAATAATTGAGAGATACGTGACCAAACAATGAGATACAAATGACCAGAAAAATGACCAAAATTTGCATATCAATGACCAAAAATCAGTTTTGGTGGCTAATTTATGGTCTTTTATTACGCAACCAAAATTGGTCATATTCTAGCTTGTCATGTGGTCATTAATTTGGTCACAATGTGGTCATATATTTGGTCATTGATTCAAATATATGACCAAATTAATGACCAAACGACAAGATATAAATGACCAAAATAAAATGACCAATTTTGGTCATGTAATAAAAGACCGCAAATTAGCCACCAGCGATTGCCAAACCAAAAGTGGTCATTGATATGCGGATTTTGGTAATTTTTTTGGTCACTAATCTCTCATTTTCCACTAGTGTAGAGAGAATAGAATGAAGGAGAGGTAAGATCCAACCAACCTGACACTTGCAGATTTTGAATTGGTCCACTGGTTTTCCCTCTACGAGTAGTCCAATTTAGAGGTGAAAACTTGCTAAATTGGGTAAAAATGTCAAATGGTATGTTTTATTTTGGTTTTTGAACTATATATAGAAAAAATTCAAAATTTTGAACCTATAATCTATAGTTTAAAAATTATCTTTTTATGAATGAACTAATACCACATTTTTTTCCTCAAGGAAATAGGTTCAAAGTCTTTAAAAAGTTGTTATCCAATCATATAGGGTAGGATTTGGTCCTTCATATGTATTTTTGCATCTATACCTAATCCATTTTTAACCCTACGATTACCTCTTTGACCATGGACTATGGTGTTTAACCATTTTTACCTTGTCTACATCATTGTTCCTCTGTGGATAGTGTAGTGATAATTTCTCCTCACTACAGGGGCAGAAATGGCTCCCTTGTGCCTAGAGGGCACAAGGGTAGGTTTCTACCCTTAGAAAACAGTAAAAAAAACGGAATGTAAAAATGAGAGAAACAGAGCTGCGAATTGAAAATAAGCTAAGCTACACTAGAATAAGTAAATGGAAGCTATTGTAAACTACATCTAAGAGCAAATAACAGAAAGAAATATGGAGATACAACCCTTGAGAACCCCTCTGCAAACAGTGGGTTAGGGTTCTGCCTCCAAAACCTGCAAAATAAACTTATACTACCATGAAAACAACCTGCAAACAATGTTAATGGAAAACCTGCAAATGAAAATATTGATTAGAAAGCAAAATAAGCAAATATACATGCATAAAAAGAAGTTATACCTCACTTAGGTGGAAATGGGCCACCATGCCCTAGCTCATGGGAGCACCTCTCTCTTGGTTGGGGAGCAATGGCTTGGAGGAATTGAAATGGAGGAGAGGGAGAGTGGGTGGTTTGAGAGCAAGAGGTCTCAAAGCATCCATGGGCAGCATAACAATATGCAAATGAGGAGTGTTTTGAGAGTGACCCCCCACCCTCCTTATATAGTTGTTCCAAGGGGTTTTAGGGTTTTAAGCCCTTGGTCAGGGCTTTAGCTCCTTTTTTGGGCCTTTAGCCCCTTCCACCCTAACTTTAGCCCCTTTCAGGGTTTTAGCCCCTTTTTTAGGGCTTTAGCTCCTGGGGGTCTATTTTGGGCTCTTTTTTTGGGGTTTTTAGCCCTTTTCTTCATCCTTGGGCTCTTTTGGAGGTGTGGGGGTCAAATGGAAGGTCATGGAAGGTCTTATGGAGTGAAATGAGTGTTGTGAGGTGGTGTCCTTGGGTGGTGTAGGCCATTGAGAGCTATGTGGGGGATATTTGGGTTAACAAATTGTCCCCCTGATGTGTGAGGGCAGGAGCTCAACGTATGGCCGATGGACATCATAGGATTTGCTGTTGATAGGTTGTGCTTCCGGGGATGGGGCATGGTGGCTTTTGGCTCCCATCAATGGGTGACATACAATAAATGTGTGACATGTATATGGACGAGGCGGGCATTCCCATGCTCGTGACAATGTCAAAAGAATCATTTGATCTATGCTCTAAAATACAAGAGTCGATCATGTACAACTGATGTTACAATGCGGGTTGCCTCTATGTGAGGCTAAATACAATACTGATCTAGTTCATTGGACCCATGGAATTCTCATGGAATGCTATATCTTCATGACTGACAGTCTGCTGTATCTGGAACGGTACATAGCTGTATGGACTCGCTGATTGAGGGCCAGAGTATTTGTGGTACAAATATGTTGTATCAATCATAAAGTTATATCAAAGCACTACTGGGGCTTCTGATCACTATCTCCAACGCAACCCAGAAATCACAAGGGACATAATCTGTTTGGGTCCCTCGAGTGGACTCACCAATGTGCTAGAGTCGGGTGACATCCAGGGTCTCCGACCGAGTATTGTGTGGAACCAACCCTGTACGAATCTCCATGATGCGATGATGGAGTTGAAGTCGAGCACATGAGAAACAACCATCCCAAGAGGCACTAAGGACTCCTCTCAAGTGGTCCAAGGAACTCATCAATGATGTTAATGAAACCAAGGTACAGGGACCTATGGGTCTATCCTCTGGAATATATGTGTTGGCGTTGACAGAGGGAGACCTGCCCATAGTCAAGGCAATGATGTTTCTTTGATGAGGAGCATGAGGGATAACCGAAAGGTGTGAAGCAATCTGCGGACTAAATCACTGAATTGGGGGGGAGCGGAGGGCAGGGAAAAATTGAACAGGGGCAAGGGGGGAGTGGGAGACTCAAAATTCCTTTGTTCAGAGTATGACGGTAGGGAAGACTAGGAAACAAATGACACCTAACTCATGGGAATGGGATCAAATCTGTAATACCGGGAATGTTGCTGCAGATGGGAAATACTTGGAGGCAGAGAACACTTTTGATACTAATTGGATCCAAGGAAGACACATTGCATAGTACTCTGAACAAAGGCGACCCAATATGGGGATGCTACCAAACTGTTTTCTATGGGGTGGTGTCTAGGGACACCATTGTGGTACGATCTCGTGGATTTTTGGCGAGCCCGAGAAGGTAAATGCTTGATGGTGCTTTCAATTTTAGAGAGTATGAAAGCATGAAGAAGACTCCAGTGGGGGCTCTTTTTCGTTGGTAGTCTCCTATGTCTGAAAAAGGATAAAAGTATACATAGGAGAGCTCGCCCATCCTGGAGGGGATGAGAGACTTCTTTACCATTGGTAGTCCAATTAGGCTGGAAAAGGTTAAACCTATACTGATTGGATGGTCATTTAGATACTTTTACGAGCATGAACAAAACCAAGTTTTCTCGGTGATATTTTCTTGTTGAGACGGCTGGAAAAGAGCTTAACGACAACTAGTGGTGAGCTTTTTCATAAAGTGTGGCCCCTCTTCCTGAGAAAGCACAAAAGTATGCAGAGGGGAACGATCTTGGCTTGAGTGTGCCAAGGAGGTCATTTTCATGAAATGGTCTACATGGTTCGTAAAAAGAGGTAAATGAGACGATGTAGACGCCCTTTCCTATACTTTAGAGAGTGGGAAAGGAAGCAGCTACGCTCGGGGATCTTTTCATTGTTTTAAGGAGTCAGAAAAGAGCTTAAACAAAACTCCAATGTGGTCAACCGACTATGGTGGTACGATCGGTGTCCCATGTCAGGACGGTGGACAGAGGTCCATGGGTCATCCACGTGGTATGGATGGAGCAGAAGGCTCTCAAACATACCAATACATGCATGGGATATATCGCGGCAGAGGCACAAAAATCGAGGTGGCTCTCAGATAGAGGTCAGGAGAGCATGTCTATGTGTTGTGGTGGATGGACTTGACTACATGCAGTGTGAGTACAAGTCCGGAGGCATTTATATGCCAAATACGTGCAAGAAAAGAAATCATTTTGTGGATAGTGGTCCAGCGGTCCGCATAAGGTGCGGTAAAAAGAAAAGACAACTATGTGTTAAAAATGCAAAATAAAAGCTAAAATTACATTCCTAAATGGGCGGTGGCCCGAGGACACTTCTATGTAAAATACATGGAAGAAAAACAAAGGGTTTTATGGACGATGGTCCAGATGTCTGCTTAAGGTGTGGTGAAAATGACAATTATAAATACAAAAAGTAAAATTATAATACAATCCTTACCGGGTGGCAGCCCGATCGCTCGCATGAGTTGCAACCGGGCATTGTGATACGAGTACAGGTCCGTAGACACTTGCATCGTCATGTCATGGCTTGTGAATCGAGGTGACTTATGGGAGATGGTCCCGAAATCAACTAATTAAATATGAGACAATGGTCTCATAAGGAAATGGAAATTTGATCTCGGAGGTGTGAGAGGTGTCTCGAACAGTTTCTGGGTGACTTTTGACTAGCGGCTGATGGTGCTGCCTTGACTTGTGCTAAAAAATGTTGAAAAACAAGAAAAGAAAATGAAGTGACTCATTGGTGATGTTAAGTGTAAAATCTCTTGAGGTAGAGCCCATTGCGGGGTTTCTCCAAGATTTGTCCATCAGAGTTAATGAAGAGGTGTGCCCCCTTGCCAAGATGAAGGTCATTGGCAAGGCGGGGTGATGGAATCTGGCCTTTAATGGGAAGAACGAATTCCATACTATGGTTTAAATGGAATGGGGTAAAACCGAAGGCAGTCTTACAGATCTCTCCGTCATCGCGTAAGTGGTGTCGGGATAGATCAGGTGGATCTTCCACAACTGATGAGACGAAAGGGTAACTGATGCTAGAGATCATGTAAATGGTATTGGTTGTTGTTTTTGTGGCCTTGCCCCCAGTCTCTGTTGGAGGAAGAGGGGTAGGCCTAGAGACAAGAGTAGTCTCTGATGGACCTGGAGGTAGGTGCAACATCATCTCAATTGGTTGGACATGAGTCAACCCATCTTGGGGCCTCAGAGGTATGGTAGGTGGTTCAAGGTACCATAGAGGATCTCCTAGTGTGAAATCCTGTAGATGGAGGGTTGCCAAGGTAGACTTACTTACGATCCTGGATGGTAGGAAAAAGAAAACGAAAAGAAAAATAAAAAGGATCATGTTGATCGGGAATGAACCCCATTGTTTCCCTGGTAACTGAGGTTGAGGTTGCAACTGAGGTTGCAGTTGTGGCTGCGGGAACAATGGAAGAGATAGGTCTGATGGACCGTTGGTGATGGTGGAGACAAGAGGGTCTGCAGAACTAGACATCATGTAGATGGACATGGTGTCTGAAGAAGGTGGTGGTGGGTGAACTTCTTCGATCAAGGTGATCTCAGACTCAAGGGAATGGTGACGGAGGTCAGCGAGAGCCATTCGAAATTCGGGCAGGTCTTGGTAATGGTGGGAGTAATGACCATACAAGCCACAAAGGGCACAATCATGGTTTGTCCTCAATTCCTTGTTCTTTACTACTGGTGTGGTTGGGAGTTCAACCACGGGGATGTTTTCATTCGTATCCATGGCATCCAGATGCACATGGATCTCTGGGATTTCAGGGAAATTATGAGTTGGATGGCCCTGTTGTTCGCAGATGACACAAGGTGGGACTTGTCGTGGTTCCGCGGTGGATTTGGTGTTCTTTCCCTTGGCCCTTTTGGGTTGGGACAGTGTGGGTGTGGGTGCGGCGGTTGGCTTATGTGGACCGGGTAGGGGGTGAGACTCAACCACAATAGGTTGTACCAGAGTTAACACAACCTGGGGCATTGGTGGTTGAGTTGGTGGATCAAGATACCACACTAAAATCCCCAACGTAAAGTTGGGTAGGCTTAAGGTGGACATGACCGGCTTGTTCATGACACCAGGTGGGGGAAGAGGAAGGGAATTGTATGGACTGGAGATGAGCCCACATAACTTCCAACTGGTTGCATGTGGGGGTGATGTTGTGGTTGTGGCTACGCATAATGCTGCTTCTGTGGGTGATGTTGCGACTGCTGTTGGCATTGTGGCTATGGATGATGTTGTGGTTGTGGTTGGGGTTGCAGCTGCTGTTGTTGTTTGGGTGCAGCGGTGCTTGATGAGACCATGCACAAATTCCCAGTTTGCTTTTGTGTCGATGGTGGTGACACCAACAGGAAAGGAGCCGTCATGGTGGGATCGTTAAATAACCGAGAGCCCAAATTCAACGGTGGGGAAGCTGGTGTGTTTTCAACTACAGTTTTGGTTGCAGGGATGATGTTAGCATGTGCGGTCGCCCCTTGTGGCTCGGTTGTGGTGATGGTAGAGATAATGTTGGCAAGTGCTATTAACCCTTACGGATTATGGTAGGTGAGCTGGTCAACCGTCACAATCTTCCCTTCGTGGGGGAACATCATGAGGCAGAAGACAGTTGACGCTACGGCTCTCATGGCGTACATGTAAATCCTCCCAAGGAGGAGGTTGTAATCCAGTTGACTGTTGAAGACCTCGATGTCGATCATGACTATCTTCCCGGCTAACATGATGGGGACATGGGGGAGGATTCCTTGGGATTTAGTGGGGTGTCCATCATAAGCCCAGAGAGTCATGGAGGATGGTTGCAGAATTGGTGATCCAAGCTTCTACCATACCAAGGTAGACCTAACGCACATGGATGCCCCCTCATCCACTATGCATTGGTGCACAACCAAGTTCCGGATGGATACTGGGATTTGGAAGGCGATAGTGGAGGGCATGCACGGCTCTCTGTTCTCTATATCAAATGTGATTAGCTTGGAATTGGAGGGGTCTACTGCCCCTAGAGTGGCTAGGAGGGATTTCTGCTGTGTTGGGCACATTTTAAGTACCTCAAGAGCGGACATGGCAGTTGGCGTTTGGGCCAAATAATCCATAATGCTATAGTTGACTGCATCTCTAGCTGTGGTGTTATTGGAAATTCTACGTATGGGGGGGCATAGGAATGGGGGTAATTGGAGAGGTAGGTTGGTTGTATTAGACGTAGATGCTGCTAACGAGTCAACAGGTTCAGTAGTGGTACCGTATTGGTTTCATCTAGTTTGTAAGTTGACCTCTTCAATGGTCATGGTCATCAGGTGGTGGACACCTGTTTCGGTTGTGGGCAGTGCCCCCGAAGCGTTGGGATTGGCTTGGGGAGGGGTAGTGGTAGCCACCAATCCTTGGAATGGTAGTGGGTTTTGAAGCACCATGGGAGGAGGTCCTTGTGGTGCCAGGTTGGGTTGTGCTTGGTTTGTAGCATTGGCAACCTGTTGAGCCTTGTTTTGAATAGCCTGCTTCGTGTGACCCATGAGGGGACACTCAAATGTATAGTGCCCATAGACCTCATAGAGTGTGCATGGTTGGTTTGTACGCAGTGGGGCATTGCACCTTGGTGCATTTGGTCGTGGGGGATTCTAGGCTGGATGGTTTGCTGCAGCATTGTTGGGAGGATTCGGTTGTTGACCACCTCCCTGCGGTTGGTTGTTTCCCTGGTTGTGGGGCCAGTTATTTCTAGCTTGCCCTTGTTGATTGTTGGGGGCAGACTGGTTGGGATGGTTTTGCTGTGCAAACACTTTTCCCAACAGAGCAGGTGGAGTGGGGGCGGGGGCTTGAACTTGTTGCACTGGTGGTGCATAGTATATTTGTGGGCGTGTTGGTGCCATGAATGCGAGCATTTTCCCCACATACTATTGTGTTGGCCAAGTCATCACCTGAGCTTGCTGCGATGGCCCAGGTTGTGCATAAGAGGTGGTTTCTCCAGACTGAGACATCATTCTAGCATAGTCCGGAGCTTGGTTGTAATAAGCAACATTAGTAGTGTTGCTTGGTTGCATTGCCATGGTAGGTGGTGTCGATCGAGGCTATGGTTGTTGGGAGACTAACACTATAATGCCATCTGCTACATGGGATGCCCCCCGTATGTCACGGTAGAGGTACTTGGATGGGGAGCATCTGGGATGATAGTATACAAGTATCCCAACTGGGCGTAGATGAGGTCAAAATGTTGGGCCTTCAGTATGGCCTCTTCTTCAGATTGGGGACGTTCAGATGCGACATCCTTTGTGATGGGTGGGAGCAAAGTTTTGAGGAACCAATCTAAGAAGATCCTGTCATCAAGTTGGATTTTGCACAAGCTGCGGCATCGCCGCCACTCATGGATATGATTGGTGATGTGGGTGGCGGTGCTTTGGCAACAGGATAGCAGGATCTCCACCCCCTCATCATATCTAATAGGGAGTTGGAAATACTGTAGGAACATGAAGGATAGAGAGTTGAATTTGGGGTACTTGGCTTGTGGCAACTCAATGTACCATTTGGCTGTGGCACCTGTAAGGGTGCATTGGAACAGGCTCAGCCTGATGGAGTCTTTTATGATGCTATTGGATGAGCACCATAGATGGAATGTCATTATATGATTTTGGGGACATTCCCTAGCGTTTCCTTCAAACTTTGGGATGTCTGATGGCAGCTTAGTTGGCATGGATGGCCAAAAATCTTGGTGACGAATGGGGTCATTCGTCAATCTAGACAAGTCAGGCAAGTTCAAGTGGGCCATGAATGGCATATTTGACCCCAAGTTGATGTGGGATGGGGCTACTATGGGAGTGAGATTTACAGGTGCACAATGCATCTACATGGCTGGGGGTGCTTGTGGTGGTACTATTGTGGATGGGCCAATGCCCCCACGTGTTGTGGGTGGGATGGTATGGGTAGCGGGGGCATTTCCTCCCTGTATGGTGGTAGGGGCAATGTGGGTGGTTGGTGCACTGTCCCCGTATGTGGCAGGGGGAACAATATGTGTGGAGGGGCCACTGCCCCCGTGTGTTACTACTGGGCCAGCTTGGCTGGTCACTATTGGTGGTGGTAATTGGCTAATGACAGTCTGCATGACTGTTCTTGGACCACTTGCCATGTTGTGGCTGACAGGTTGTGACGTGGAGATGGGTCCACTTGCTAAGGTTAAGCCGGAAAATGGATCCGGGTTTGCAATAGCCATGGGGCTAGATGGTGCAGTGTGGAGGTCTGGTTTAGATTGATATGGATCTGAATCAGAATCAGAGGCTGTGTGGTCTTCTGATGGTGTGGGAGATCCCTAAGAATGGCTACGATGGTGCCGACTGAGTGTTCCAAATGGTGGTGGTTCGCCTCTTAGGCGTGAGGAAGATCATGGAGGATCAATTGTGTTTGGTTTGGTGTATGAAACTGGTGGGTATGAAATTTGGAACCTAGTTTCAATGGCTTCCTACTGGCTAAAGGTGGTCTCTCGGCCACCAAGACTGCCAGAAGACAAC
This sequence comes from Pseudotsuga menziesii, assembly GCA_001517045.1. Taxonomy (NCBI): domain Eukaryota; kingdom Viridiplantae; phylum Streptophyta; class Pinopsida; order Pinales; family Pinaceae; genus Pseudotsuga; species Pseudotsuga menziesii. The sequence goes on along the minus strand of LPNX010056520.1, from coordinate 101,224 downwards.
GCTTGGCTTGTTCCTCACGGGTGTTTCTACTCAATCGGAAGGGGTTGTTGCCCGTTTCACTTGGAATTTCCTCTCAGCGGCCAGCTACTTTGGGGTTCCTGTGGTACTCGTCACAATGAGTTTCTAGGAAAAGCCCAAGTACTTCCCATAGTTGTGGCAGTCAGGGAATTATGTCCTCAAAGACTGTAGAATTGATTGAACTTAGTGTAAATTTTGGTAAATTTTAAGGCTTACTCAGCGTCATGAACTGAGTTGGGTTAATTATGTGGTATGGTGTGTTGGTTTGCTTGTTTGTTCTGGTATTTGGTTTGCAATATGGTTTATGAATTCATGGTAGAGTTCACATCATGGTTTGGTATGCAAACATAAACAAAAATTTGTAAGCAAATGTAGTGATTAACCCTGAATTGTTGGCCTAACTAAATGTCCGCCTCTCAGTGGTATTCTCCTTCAACCAAGAGAAGGTGCTGGGCTCTCAACACAATGGGACTAAGCCTATCCGTAGATCCTTAGGTGACCTCCCAAGTGCTAGGTTGGTCAAGCAGGGAGGATGCTTAGTGCCGTGAGAAGCCCTCCCTCTCTACCCCCCATACCTTCCAGGTCACCTGGTTTTAGTGGTTTAGAAAAAATGCCATGGAGTGCCTAGATCTATACGAGCTGTCCCTTCGTCGTATCCCAAAATACCCCAGAGGGTGATGACTGGGTAGAGGAGGAAGGGGGAAACAAGATGGTTAATTTTATGTTATTTTTAATTAGACTAGTTGATTTTATGAAGCCTTAGTGATTAGATTAGGATATACACATTGTTCATTGATTTATTTGCAAAAAATGAAAACTGGAATTAAAAGAGACCTGTCAATGAGGATGGAGGTAGTTGGGCTGCACTAACAGTCCTATAAAACTAGAAATTACTACTAATTAAACTGAAAAACAACTTCTGTGTGACAGGCTGCATGTTTCTGACCAAATCCTGCGAGCGGGCCGCGAGATTTTTCCAGAAATGAGCGAAGGGGTCACACAAAATGCCAAAAAAGCCACAACTGGAGCTCCTAGGCTGAATTTGTGCCTGTTTGAGGATTAAGTGTGCCCTAGGAATGCCTGTTTGCCAATTAAGTGCACCTTCCCTCACCTTTTCCCCCGATAAGAGCGACCTGCTCCGGAAAGGGGTGTTTCTAGTGATGCAGGGTCAGATCTGGCCGATAGTAATTGGTACTGGGTCAGTCTGACTCGGCTCGGCTTAGCAGAGGCTTTGGAACTGATAGAAAATAAGAAATAAAGTATATTTAAATAGATCTAATTGAACATTTTTGAAAACTAGGGTAAAAACTGAAAAACTTGAAAAAACTTGAAATTTTTGCCTAGGGATCCTTTGGGATCGACCCAGAGGAGTCGCTAAAGCTATAGTGAGAATTTTTCCTCACTACAGGGGTAGAAATGGATCCCTTATTCCTAGAGGGCACAAAGGTAGGTTTCTACCCTTAGAAAACAGTAAAAAAATGGAATGTAAAAATGACAGAAGCAGAGCTACGAATTGAAACTAAGCTAAGCTACACTAGAATAAGTAAATGGTAGCTATTGTAAACTACATCTAAGAGCAAATAACAGAAATAAATATGGATATGCAACCCTTGTGAACCCCTCTGCAAACAGTGTGTTAGGGTTTCGCCTCCAAAACCTGCAAAATAAACCTATACTATCATGAAAACAACCTGCAAACAATGTTAATGGAAAACCCGCAAATGAAAATATTGATTAGAAAACAAAATAAGCAAATAAACATGCATAAAAAGAAGTTATACCTCACTTAGGTGGAAATGGGCCACCATGCCCTAGCTCATGGGAGCACCTCTCTCTTGGTTGGGGAGCAATGCCTTGGAGAAATGAAAATGGAGGAGAGGGAGAGTGGGTGGTTTGAGAGTAAGAGGTCTCAAAGCATCCACAGGCAGCATAACAATATGCAAATGAGGAGCGTTTTGAGAGTGACCCCCCACCCTCCTTATATAGTTTTTCCAAGGGGTTTTAGGGTTTTAAGCCCTTGGTCAGGGCTTTAGCTCCTTTTTTGGGCCTTTAGCCCCTTCCGCCCTAACTTTAGCCCCTTTTTTAGGGCTTTCGCTCCTGTGGGTCTATTTTGGGCTCTTTTTTGGGGTTTTAAGCCCCTTTCTTCATCCTTGGGCTCTTTTGGAGGTGCGGGGGTCAAATGGAAGGTCATGGAAGGTCTTATGGAGTGAAATGAGTGTTTTGAGTTGGTGTAGGCCATTGAGAGCTATGTGGGGGATTTTTGGGTTAACAAATAGGGCCTCTTTTTCATGGGTACCCTAGTTTAGAACACTTTACTGTCTTTTGGTACCCACGCCACAATTGTGGTAGGTTTGCGGGAGCCTTCTTAGTAGTTTTTCATGACAAAACAATCCTTTGTTTTGCATCTTTTTGCGAGCTATACTTGTTTATAAGGCTCCCATCCCTTATGGAGTTTCTTTAGGCCCAGGTATGACTCCTCAAAACAGACTTGACTACCAAGTAAGGTTGAACGTTCAGACTCGTTAAGAATAAATGAATGGGCATCCACATTGGTGGTAGTTTATCGCTTTTTGGGACCATGTGGAATAGTTATGAAAAAGGAACCCTCTCTTTTCTTAGAAATTGATAATAGTATTCTCAGGCATAGGTTTATCACTTTTCTGGACCCGGGGGACTAAACTTATAGAAAAGGAACACCTAGTATGAGCTTAGTTTTTTATTTTTCGTCCTCTGGACCCAAACATGAAAAATATTCCGAGCATACTTTATGTCTTTTTCATGATTGCTAAACCTTAAAGAACAAAGCATCAAGTTTACTATTTTTAACCCTGTTTCTCGTAGTCAAATGGATCTTTTCGAGTGATCCTGCCTTCCTTCACACTCATAAAACTCAAGCTATATGCTGCTTTTGAAGGAGTGTTAGGTAGGTGGTAATTTAACCTTTTCCGGACCTTCCTAACAAAATACGAAAAAACCGCGCCTTACTTCTTCGGAGGCTAAGAGAGTTATTCTGTGGTTTGTTTTATACTTTTCCAGCCTCAAGAGACTAGATTGTACGAAAAAGCACCCCCCTATAGTCTTCTTTGAAGTTTTCAGAATATCAAAATATGAAAACACCAAGGAGCATGTACTAGTTCGGGCTCGTAAAAATCACGAATCAGTGAACTTATCAAGCATTATTCTCTCCCCTCTTCAATCTTGTGAAAAATGAAGAGAGACTTGATTTGACTTTCCTGGACTCGTTAAAATTTAACATGAAAGATAAGGAAGAATTACTCTCTTTGGGTTATAAATAGTGGTAGCATGTCCTCCTTAAACACAACACTCTCTGAACTTTCTGATACTCATGTCTTAGTTTACACTTTCAGATCAGCTATTACTTCGAGTTTTTACTCCTCCACTTTTCCTTTATACATGAGGAATCTGATCATGTCTCCTACATGAAAGATAAGTTTAGTTGTCCTATATTCAAGTTAAATAGTTGGCTTGGGTCATCTCTATGTCATGCTCATTGTTCAAGGATTTATCCCTTCATCTAATTATTATCTCGATTCCATCATTATCCAATTTGAGTATTACTTGTGTCTACCTTCCCATATCCAGTTCCTAGTCACTCTTGTGATTTGTTGGAGGATCTATTTCCTTCATCATCATAGGATGGTTTCTCATCAGCACTTCCTGAAAAATGAAGACCTAGAGTTTTGACAATGGTACCCTAGGATTCACTACCATTATTGGTGAACTCCTTTGCTTCAGTTTTCAGTTCACTTATTTTCTGACATTCTGTTGAGTTCCTTCCATGTTCAACTTCAACACATCTATTCACATGGTAGGGATTGTACTTGTTCCTTTGTATTTCGACAAAGACATTAGGTTCACCTTTATAGCTTAAGTTGCATAATGATTGTGTTAAGTTCACCTACACAACTTCCAAATTTTGAAGACTCATCATTGTATATTGTGGCTCCAATCCACCTTTGTAATATACATGGTCTTGTTACCCATATCATATGATCTAATCAAATATTGTAAAGGAGTTAGTGTTCCATTATATTGAACATAGAATCCTCGAATATGATTTTATATATGAATTTGATATGTATATGTTTTGGGTATCTCCTTTGCCTCCTTGGACACTTGAGTTCTCCAAAGATTAAATACTGTAATGTATTTCAGCCATCACTTCCCTCTGGACTCACACATTAGGGGGGCATCTTTTATCATGTAAAATGGAACTTCTTCATCCGAGCACTGACATCCAATTTGTCGGGACACAAAAGGACAAACTGGATGGAAGTCTCCAAAACACTATAGATGGGAATGACTGTTGATACATCATCTCCCGGACAACTAAATATATTTTTATTTGCACATTAGTGTTGCACATGCGACTATTTTCACAGCAACCCACGCGTCACACACGAGTATGTGCATTGCAACTTGCATGTACATTGAATAAGTGGATTTCCTTAAAACAAAGAGCATGTCATACGTGACCTGCCTATGTCAATACTCGCATGTACCTTAATTAAAAGTTAAAAAATATATAAATCATGATTAGCCGAGATCATTTGAGCCCTTAATCATAACTATCTCAACTGTCTCAACCATCCTAACCTTTAACCTTTGAAACCTTTCTTTTATCTCATGTATAAATAGAGGGAATGGGATGGGGCTAACCAATCATTCTTAGAAGAGCAAATTTATGTTGGTGGTATGGATTTAGACATCTTGGAGTGGTATAAATCAGTGTCCTTGGTTTGCAGAAGGAGTATGTGTTTCAGAATTTGGGTTGTGATCTCACCATTCTCTATTTATTAATAAAGAAATTTCTTCTTCCAATATTGTGCACTCTTGTATATGTTGATTACTGAATTATCTTGTAATTTCATTATGAATATGTTGTTTCATTATGAATATGACAAACATAACATTCTAGCTCATTGTACAGTAGATCAAAATAATTGTTGTTTCTATCATGAGTTATTCTCTTAGTTTTGAACTTGGTTGTATGTTGTTCTTGTTTTCTTGGTGATTGTCTTGTTCTATGTTGTAGCAATTGATTGTTCTTTGATTGTATATTTCTAAAATTAAAATCACAGCTTGGAGCTTTGTGACCAAAATTAGAACAACAATAACAATAACCATGGAAAAAAAATTGGTACCTGAATCTTGGAGGTCTTCCCTTTTGTTGACTATGTTTCTAAGCTATCCTTGGTCGATAATTCTGATCTGAATTTCTGATTCTGGTACTTTCTTCATTTCCTTTTGTTTGCATAGTATGTTTTCATTCTGAATTATTTTTCATGAACCTTCTCATAGCCAAGACCTATTTTTAACCATGGGGAACTTTTCTCGCTGAGAATGGTGTTCAATTCTTCTGAGGATTTGATACTTGATAGGTTCTGGTGGTACAGAGCTTGAAATTTCTCCAATTCCTTCCTAGTTGTCAGTACTTCTTCTTCCAAAGCTTCACATATCTTTTTCCCTTCTGTTAATTGTTGTTTAAGAAGATCTTCTATTTTCTTTTCCTCTTCTATTTCCAATTTTAACAGGGAAATATATTCATTTGGTTCTTTGTCATTCCTTTTATACTACAACAATAATTGTTTATGTTTCCTTTTCTTTAATTGAGTATGTCAATATCCTCCAGAGCACTGATTAGTTCGCCTTCCATATCAACCATGGCTTCCTCCTCATTCAGATCACTCCTTGTATATTCATATCCAAAATTCTCTATGTACATAAGCATGAAGTTATTCACTACATCTTCATCAGATGAATCGCTATTTGTCTCTTCTGAAGAATCAACATCATTTACATATAGGATTTTATTTTTGTGTTTAGACTCTTTATTGTATTTATTGAATGTATACTTTTCATCATCATCAGAGGTCTACCTCTTGTTCTTGTTGGGACATTTAGATGCAAAATGACCTATTTTATCACATTTAAAACATTTAAAGGGAATCTTGCCTTTGTATTTACCCGAGCCTTTCTTCAGTCTCCTTACAAATTTTTCCTCAGCCACATCCATTTCATAATCAAATTTTTTATCTTCTTTAAATGAAGCTTCTCTAGAGGTGGATTTGTCTTTACCAATCCTCATTTCATAGGCCGTTGGAATACCTAGGAGTTGGTCAATAGGAAGAGGTTTTAGATCACTCAATTCTTCTATTTCTGAGACTTTGGGATTAAATAGAGTCAGGCAGAGATCTTAAAATTTTCTGAACTAAGAATGCTTCATCAAAATTTTCACCAAGACCCTTCATGGCATTCATAGTTTCTTATATTCTTAGGAAATATTTACTGACTATCTCTTCCACATTCATATTTAGTTGTTCAAATTTTATTGTATATGTCTATAGTTTGGCATCCTTTACTTTTCCATTTCCTTCATAAATGTTTACAAGCTCATCCCACATCTCTTTCGAAGAATCAAGATGCATTACTTTAACAAACTCATCCTTTGCAAGACCACTTAGAATAGCATTCATTGCCTTTGCATTAAAAATAAATTCCATCTTGTCATCTCTGGAGGCTAGCACAAGTGGCTTTACATATCCAGGCTCCACTACATCCCAAACATCAGCTCCCAAGGACATTATATAGGTTCTCATTATAACCTTCCAAAAGGAAAAGTTTGTTCCATAAAACAGAGGAACCTTTTTGGATGAATTCCATTCATAACTTGTCATGTTTAAGCTTACATATCTACCTTTAGACAAAAGGAACCTGCTCTAATACCAATTGTTGAAATTACTCAATTAACTAAGACAGGGGGTGAATTAGTTATTTCCAAATATTAAACAAATTTTCAATATTTAAACCCTTATTACTGATTACAAATTTATAGTTATGGTAATGCAACAAGTGTAACAGAAGAGATGAGATTATCAATTACACATATATGATAGAGACAAATAAATATTCATTTTTATTTGAGCACCTACTCAAAAGAGGATGTAACCTCTGTTTTACAAAATCCTTCTTGTAGAGAGAACCAACCCTTAGGTTTTTCTAGCACCCACTAAAATAACATTCTCCAACTACAACTGAGTGAAATCATCAACTTACACTTGTACAGGATTCAACTTGTACATAGAAGACAACATGTTAGTCCTAGCACCACCCTACCACCCTTATTTCTCAGACATAAAACATGTTCAGTACAATCTTTAGAAAAACATATATTACAATGAAAATCACCTCTATTCTGTTCTACTCCTAGATTTGCTTATGCATATTGGTTCCCCTCATTGTTTCTGTTCTGGATATTCTTGAGAGAGCTCAGAGTTCTCTGTCATTCTGTAATCTCCACTTCGACGATGATCCATGCACCAAATCTCTATCTAAAAGAGAACGCCCGCATCCATTCATCAAAAACATCCTTTTATACATATATGTCCTTAAACCCTTTACCTATTCGTATTCCTAACGGTCCATTTCCATAACCGATCAAACCCTTCGATTCCTTATGATAGACGAGTCCAATCGCCGAGTAGTCATGACTTTCTGAAAAATATCTTTGTCATTTGGATTCTTCCGTAATTGTCATTTTCTACAACAAATTAGAGATTTCGCACTCATGGTCTGTATTTTTGGTTCCGTAGTACTAGTTTTGCACCAATCATTCTGCACCATTGATCTTCTTCAAGCTCTCCATCACCGTTGATCTGATAAGAAAATCGGATATCAGATATGTGATTTTTCTTGATATCATTCCATGATTTCTGATTTCTGTCTTACACACAACCTTTTTTGCATAATCAATCCATGTCGTTGATTTCTTGTGCAACATTTCTCTATTGTTGATCTTAGATCAGGTGCGAGATGTGGATCCTGGTTCTTCAAAATTTTGTTAAACAGTTTCCATACTTTGCTTCTGTCTCCCTTCTGCTTGAAAAAATCCTTCCGTGCAATCAATTTCTTGTGCACCCTTTCTTGACCGTTGATCTTAGATCCGATGCAGGATGTGGATCTCAGGTTTTCAACATTTGTTTGAACAACTTCAATAATTTATGTTTTCCAACTTTCGCTTACAAAACTCTTTCCGTGTCGTCGATTCCTTGTACACCCTTTCCCAACTGTTGATCTTAGATCTGGTGCGGGATGCGGATCTTGGGTTTTCAACATTTGTTTGAACAAATTCCATACTTTCCACTTTTCGACATCCATTTGCAAAAGTCTTTTCGTGTCATCAATTCCTTGTGCACCCTTTCTTGATTGTCGATCTTAGATCTAGTGCGGGATGCAGATCTCAAGTTTTCAATATTTGTTTTAACAACTTCCATACTTTCTACTTTCTGACTTCCATTTGCAAAAATCCTTCCACGACATTGATTTCTTGTGCGGGGTCACTCCTGACCGTCAGATCTGTTCATCATATTACCTTTCAAAATTTGCAAATTTTCTCTTGACCATTGATTTCTTGTGTGGGCTCACTCCTGACCGTTGGATCTGTTCATCTGATTACCTTTCAAACTTTGCATATTTTTTGTTGACCATTGATTTCTTGTGCGATATTATTCCTGACAGTCGGATTTTTTTTTGATGTTGATCACGACCTAACTCTACGGATTTGCGTCTCTTTTTTGTGGAAATCAAACACGATCATGGATCTATTTGATAATGCACAAGCCATGGATTCTTCTTGAGTCCTATGCTTATCTGGAACTATGTTTCCATCAATGGAAACCAAATGACACTCTGATCTATTTCCACATGACCGCAAAAACCTCCAACACAAAGAACTAGCACAATTGAAACAAGTAGGAACTCCTAAAGCATATATGTTAGAATTTTAAAATATTTCACTAATTGTTTATGATGTATCTATGGATAGTTTGGTTTTATTTTTAAGTAAAGGATTCACAGAACCCTTGAGAGGGCTAGTGAAATCCCACAAGGAAGCCACATTGAAGGATTTCATGAATTTAACAAGGGATTTGCAGAATGTGTTGCCAAGAACCAAATACCCTCCTAAGCGAAAATTCCCTTCCAAGTTCAAGGAAGGTAAGAAACCATGGGAAAAGGACTCGTCTACCAAAGAAGTTAAAGGAGGACCAAGAAAACAGGAGCTTAGAATAAATAAGCTATGTTTTACATGCCAACAACCTTGGGTCCCAGGACATAGATGTGCCAAGGGGAAGTCACACTACATTGAAGTTTTTTCTAAAGAGGAGGGGGAGGAGGAAGAGGCACAACTTACATCCCAATAAGAATGGTATCAAACAATAGAAGAAGAAAAACCCATTCCTGATAGAGGAAAAATTGCATCACTTTTGGGTGTGACTAGATTCCACACCTTAAGGCTCAAGTGAAACATACAAGGCCAAAATCTCACGGTTCTAGTGGATTATGGAGCCACTCAGAATTGCATAGATGCAGCCTTGGTGGAGAGGAGAAATTTATAATATGAAACTTTTGATGGTTTCACATTCATCATTCCAGGTAATGATTCTATGGATTGCACTAAATGGATTCCAAAGCTTCAAGTTACTCTAGGAAATCATACTATCACTGACAATTTTTATGTAGTGAATGTGGCTGATACAAATGTGGTTTTTGGAGTACAATGTATGTATTAGTTATAGGAGAATACAATGAATTATCAAGTCCCTAAAATAAGGTTCAAAAATTCATAAGGGAAACCCATCTTGTTGAGGGGAATGCAGACTTACCAACATCATGAAGTGGTGTGTTCTTGTTGTAAAGGAAAGTATCCTATGGATAGGGTTTAAGAGGCCATCAATGTACTAGGGTTAAAAGAGAGATGCACAATGTTCAGCAAGCATATATAAGCAAGTTTCAGAGATTGGAATGGTTCATACCTTAGCCAAATGAAGGTTGATCCAAGCAGCCCTTCAATCCTCTTCTTGCTCCTCTCGCTCCAAGAGACCTGCAAAATGAATTATACCTTCCTCAAACCATTATGACCACATATAAAGAAATGATAATCAAAGAAATATGAAATAATGATCTGACTAACATCATTATATGATCATAAATAGATATTCAATCACACATTGAACAATAATTTAGGAAGAAGAAGGACATCACATCTTTATTAATATTGAAAACTAGTACAAGTATACCTTCTCTTCAAGTTTGGAACCTCATGAAACCTTGATCTGTTTCTGCTACTTCTCTTCTCCAAGGAACTCAGCCTCCAATATTTGCAACACAAGGGGATGATCGCTAGGGAAAAGGTGTGGGAAAAGAGAGCTCCAAATCCTCTAGAATAACAATGCAAAGATTCAAGTCAACTCTCATGGACCTCCCTACCTCTATTTATATTCTTAAGGAAGAGTTAGGGGTGAAGACAAAGAATTTACAACTGAAGGAGTCAGTTGCATAACTACCCAAACTACCTGAAATTCAAAAGACGTGTTTTTTGACATTTTTAAGACGCATACGCGGGTTGTAGAAACAATAGTCACGTACATGAGGAATACACGTGGGTTGCAATGCAGAAAAGTCATGTACATAAGGCATACATGAATATTATATATAGCAAGTCACGTACATACGCGGGTATTATATAGAGCAAGTCACGTATGTATGCGGTTTGGCCTTACGTAAAGTCGCGTACACACAACAAACTCATTTGTAGGGTATTTCTAGGCATTTTCAAACTTTGGTGTATTCTGGAAAGTTTTAGTTAATAGAAATATGTTTCCAACGGTGTAGAGATGAGGTCAAATGGAGTTACAAAAATCAAGATATGGGTCCTCCAAGTTAGGTGTTTTTTCAGTGACTTTTCATGAAGTGTTGTCATGGAAGTGTCGACATACAACGAAAACATAGGAAAGTGGTCACAGGTAGAGATGTGTCATTTTGAGCTATAACAGATGCCCCTTAATGTATGAGGTTATAGGGGAAGACGATAGCCAAAATACATTATAAAGGAAATAGATAAGTATTGAGAGAGCAAAGAATCCAAGATCAAAAGGCTCGAATGAAGGTACCTGAAAGAGAGATAAATGTCAGAAAAAACTGATCTCTGGGACATACAAATCTATATACAAAAAATTTCCATAAAGATATAAGAGGATACAACATATGTATAACTGATGAAACTATCATGGTCACTCAATATGCAAAAAGGTGCCATATCAAATCTAAAGGAGTCATGGCCACAAATGAACAAGGTGGATCCATGCTCAACAATCGATCATAGCCACAAAAATACAAGGTGGATCTATGTCTCAACAAAATGTCATATAAAATATAACAAGGTCTTACGTAACTCAAGCAATAGAAAAATGACAATGCTACTGTCGGCCCAAGGTCCTGAATCCAAACCGCCCAAAAAAGGTATGAACCCTAACCATGCGAATAAAGGAGCTGAAGTCGAACATGGAGGAAACCGTTTGATCACCGGTCAATAATGAAAACCATTAACAACCGTGAGGGAAACCACCATTAATGAAAATGGTCCCCAAGGTACCTAGTACATTCTAACAAGTGTGAATACAAGGACTTGAAGTCAAACACTTGAAGAATCCATCGAGTAGGAGACATTAAGGTATTCCCACTACCCAATAGCGAGGGAAATTACCACTAATGACTACTGTAATCCCCAAGGTACTGTCATAAAACTCTAAATCTCATCCCAAGAGAAAGATGTGTTGCAGTTGATAGGAAGAGATCCATTGGAAGGAAGGCATTAAGGCATCCTTCATCATCCAACACGAATTAAATCAAAGACTAATTGGATCTAGAATTGGTACTGAATTTCACAACAAGAAACACCGAAGACATGATGTAATGAACTAATACCAGGGAATGGCCGACACAAAAGGTCAAGGAAACTATAGAATGACAGACAAAGGTTTAATCCTTGAATAGTGAGCACGACACAAAAGTGACTTAGGCAGCTTTAGACACAAAATGACCAATGACACAAATCTACAATGTAGGAGACATTGACAGATTCCCCATATAATTGGAAAAGAAACCAACAGGAGGAGTAAAAAACTCTGAATTGGGTTAAGGTCAAAACACTAGAACCCAACTGTTAATAGACTCAAAACTGGTGCTTTGTTCAAGGAAACAAGACTTGCTGCCATGATGTAAAAAACATGTGAATGAACTTCCCTTCCCCTCTTTCTTGTAAAGGTTTAACGAGTCCAAGAAAGCAAACTCGAGACCATCTTCATTTTTGGCAATCTCGAAGAAAATAAAGAAGAATGCTTGATAAAGCACTGATTCGTGGATTTTATGAGCCCGAACTAGTACATGCTCGACGGTGTTTTCATAGTTTAGAGCTTTTGAAAACTCCAAAGAAGACTCCAGGGGGGTGCTTTTTCATCCAATTTAGTCTCCCGAGGCCGGAAAAGTATAAAACAAACCACAAAAGAACTCTCTTAGCTTCCGAAGAAGTAAGGCGCACCTTTTTTGTATTTAGTCAGGAATGTCCGAAAAAGGTTAAATTACCACCTACCCAACGCTCCTTCAAAAGCAGCATATAGCCTGAGTTTTACGAGTGTGAAGGAAGGCAAGATCACTTGGAAAGATCCATTTGATTACGAGAAATGGGGCTTACAACAATAAACTTGATGCTTTGTTCTTTAGGGTTTAACGCGCATGACAAAGACATAAAGTACACTTGGAATATTTTTCATGTTTATGTCCAGAGCACGAAAAAGAGAAAACTAAGCTCATACTGGGGGTTCCTTTTCTGTAAGTTTTAGTCCCTTAAGTCTGAAAAAGTGATAAATCTATGCCTGAGAATACTCTTCTCAATTCCGAAGAAAAGAGAGTGTTCCTTTCTCGTATTATTCCACATGGTCCAAGAAAGAGATAACCTACCACCAATGTGGATTCCCATTCACATATTCTTAACGAGCTTGAATGGACAAGTTTACTCAGTAGTCAAGTCTATTTTGAGGAGTCAGATCTGGGCCTTAAGAAACTCAATATCTTTCCCATGAAATTTTAACGAGTCCAGAAAATTCAACTCATGGCCTCCTTACTGTTTTTAATGAGCTCAAAGGAGAGCATAAAGAATGCTCTAAATGCAAGGAGATGAGTGTCATAGGCAGGTGAAACTAGTTCCAAGCGCAAGGAACAAACCTATGCATAATGCAAGGAAATTGAGCAAGATAAGGACACTCGAGGAACGTCTCCTCAAGGTAAAAGGTGTCAAGTTGCAAAGGAAAAATGATACAAGGCTTAGCGACGATGAGAACAAAGATGAGGGCTTATGCAACGAGATAAAAGCGTGGAATCCGACATCAGGCTCATAAGCGCGAGCAGGGCACATGCAAATGCATTTACAGCTTGAACGCCAAGGCAAGGCTAGTAAACAGTTGTGAATCCAACTACAAATCTTGTCTCCAAGAAACAATAGCATCAGGATCATATTCAGAAGAAAATATCTGATGCAGGTCAATTTGGAAGAAACACATGCGACTTTGCTATCTTCTACAAAAGGGAAAGTCAAGGCAGAAGTGACCAAAGAAGATTCTATAGCACCAAGGCTCGAGGGTTTATAATCAGTAATATCAAGCTCAGAAGGAGAGAAAAAATCAACAAGGGAGATAAAGTCTACAGGAACAAACTCAATATCATAGGAGTTGAAAAATTCATAAGAAAAATCAAACTCATCAGGATCACTAACTTGTTGTTTGAAGGAAGAGTCAAAAGATTCAACAAGACCAACATAAGAAGAAAGGTCAGGATTACTAGGAAAATCAGGGTTAGACTTAGTCACAACTGAACCAACATCCAAAAGAAGATCAAACTGTATCAAAGACTCTAGGAAGACTTCATCCGAAGGAAGGAGATCATCCGAGATAGGACACATGTCTAAACTTTCAAATGGATCAACAGAGTGAAGAGAGAGCTCCACAGTCTGTATAAAATGACTCACCTGGTCAACTACTGGGACCAAGTCCCGAGAAGGTAAGCATGAAAACATAGGCTGCTTCTCAGTAGCAATTGAACGCAAAGGACAAGACACCACATAGTTCACCTGTGGTGGGGTAGTGTCTATAGAAACACTGGGAATCAATAAAGAAAAGACCTGGTCTCTAGTTGGGTCAGGAGAAGGATCAAGAAAATCCAACTGATCGATAGTGACAATTTCTTTGCCATGATTAAAGTACATCACACGAAAGAATGTTGACACCATAGCTTGCATGGCATAGACATAATCACGTCCAAGGAGCATATTGAAGTCCAAGGGGTCTTCTATCACCATGAAGTCAACTAAGACAGTCTTCCCACCCAAAGTAATAGGTGTTTGAGCAAGAGCTCCCAAGGCTATACTAGTTCTTCTATCAAACGGCAGTAACTAACTAGCAGTCGACACAAGGTTGGGAGATCCCATGCCTTGCCAAGCACGAGCAGACAAAATACTAACTGAGGCTCCTTCATCAACAATACGATGATAAATCGTGTATTGTTCAACTTTGACCTTTAAATATGGAAAGGCGCATCAGAAGGAAGGCGTGGATCAACTAGTCTATCCCAATCAAAGGAAGCAATCTGAGAGCTTGGTGGGGGTTGATCCAAAGCAAGTTTAGTGCCCCCTTGTTCAGTAAGTTCTGAACTAGTAGTGAACAAAATGTGACTAGCAAACACTTCACTCTCTAAAGGAAGAGTGGGATTGATCGATACTAGAACGGATTCAACCACTTCGTGAAAGTCACTCTCCAAAGGGAGAGTGGGATTGACCAAAGGTGACATTGGTTCAATCACATCAGGATCACTCTTCAAAAGAAGAGTGGGATCAACCAAACCTGAGATTTGTTCGACCACTTGATCAACCAAAGGTTGAGTAGGTTGTTGAGAAACTATAGGCTGTTCAGGAGAAGGAAATTCTTGAGTCTCGGACCACACTCTTTGCACCTCTACGATAGCAGGGCACTAGTGAGTAAGATGATCTCCCTCGCGTAGCTTACAAGGGAACTTAAGTTTGCACTTTGAATGACTAGTTTTCTCAATGGTGTCAACATGACTAGCTGTGGCTGACTGTTTTCTCTCAACATGATCTACAGAGGGTGGGAGTTTCCCCCCAGCATGAACACTAGAGGCTGGGTGACTAGGTCCAACCTGACTAAGAGAGGTTGGTTGTTGAAAATCTTCAGAATTTTCAAAAATGGGATGACCATGGAACCAAAATATTCGTACCTCCATGATAGAAGGGCATTTATAAGTAAGGTGGTCTCCCTCACAAAGCTTACAAGGAAACTTGGGCTTGTGTTTTGAACGGTTAGTCTTTTCAACAGTGTCAACATGACTCGCAGTGGCTGATGGATTGTCTTCAGCATTACCTACAGAGGCTAAAAGATTGCCCCCAACATGACTTGTAGAGGCTGAGAGACTGGGTCCAACATGACTTGCAGAGGTCGGATGGGTACCACCAACATGAACAATAGAGGCTAAATGGTTAGGATCAACATGCTTTGCAGTAGTTGAGTGTGTGCCCCCAACATGAACCACAGAGGCTAGGTGGATGGATCCAACATGACTTGCAGAGGTTGGACAGGGAAGTTCAACTTGAACAATAGAGGTTGAACATGTGCCCTCAGCATGAACAACAGAGGCTGAGTGACTGGATCCAACGTGACCTGGAAAGGTTGGAAGGATCCCAACAGCATGATCAACAAAGGTTGGATGGTGAAGATCAACTTGACTTGCAGAGGTTGAGTGCTTAGATCCAACGTGACCTACATAGGTTGGATAGGTTCTCCCTTTCTTATGTGCCTTCTTCCTATTCCTCCTTCTTTTACTCCTTTTAGACTGCTGGTTACTAGTATCAGTACTTTCACTGCATGAGGTAGAAGGAGGAGGAGAATCAACTACAGGTGAAGGTGAAGTAGTGTTTTGATGCCCTTTATATAAGGATCTTACTTGAGAAGCATCAGGAGCATTCAGGACATTTGGAGTGGAAAAAAACCACACCGGTAGCCCTAGGGTGAATCTAGGTAGATTTAGGGTGGCCATCAAGGGAACACCAACATTCCCCATGAGAGGAATAGTACAAGGAGTTTCCAACATGGGGATCTCTTGGTTGGTGTTCAAATGGGTGTTAGCCATAGTTTCAAACAAGGAGACAAAGTCTGAGGTTGATAGGAAACCAAAATTACAAAGCACACACCTAAAGGCACACTAAGTATAGACAAACCACACAAAACTCACTAAAAAATTCCTAAAGCCAAACAGACAAACAGCTATAAGATACACTTTCCAAAAGAGAGCTGATAGAAAATTACTTGGCATCCCTATAGATGTTCTTAGGCATAAGCGGAGGAATCACCCACCGCCCTCCCACACTTTCTACCGGGGTTACCTTCCAAGCCCGTCCAAGGTCAACTAGAAACAGCCTTCTGGTGTACCTGTGTATGAACCCTAGATGTTAAAGAGACTAAAGGCTACCTTAACTATATTGACAATCTGGGGGGATAGTTGCAAGCCTCGTTTGTATGCATGGGCAGGGTAGCAAAGCCCGAAACCCTGTCTAAGACAAAATCCCCAAACGCGCAAAAACCTTGGTCTACGCTTTGACAAGGAATTGAAGGGTTATATCCTCAGTCCAAGCCTCCACGTGGCCTTGTGCTTAGCTCCTGTTTGAGAGGAGCTTCCAAATACAATCAACACAGAAAAGGGTTTACCTAGTGATTGGCCAACTACGTCTGAGATTGAAATACTTGTGGAGAGTTAAAACTACCTAGTCCACAAGTTTAGCTGAGCTAGTTGGTGTATGATCCTATAAAATAAAACTTACTAATAATTTTTAAATTATATTGTTTATTTTAAGGGCTGTTTTTAGTCAGAGGGTAAATGGCGTGAAACGTATGTGGTATTTTGACCCAAAGTTGAAACAAAATGACTAAGCAAAGAGAAATGGAATGAAAAAAGCAAAAAATATTCTCTTTTTTTTTCAAAATAGAAACTTGAAAGCCACAAAAGAACAAATTCTTTTTTTATTTTTATTTTTTAAAACAATGATATGCCATGCAATATAGACTAAAAAACTAATCTACATGCATATAAAGCAGACATGTGTTTTTTTTTCTATTATAATGCAAAAGAAAAACAACCTATCAACTAATGCAAGCAAGTAATGTAAGCAAAGCAAATAGACAACTACTCTACACCCCACAAACAAACCCTAGGTTTCCCTAAAGTTGAATATAAACCTCTCTTGAAAGGAAGGCTCACAAAGGTGAACAAGCCAACAACTTTGGAATGAAGAGACTGAGCAAATAAGACTGATATAAACAAAGGTCAAGAAGTCCCAAGAATCAATCTAAACCTACAAACAGAGGCTGATCAATACCTTGTCCAACAAGGTCAAGCCAAATAAGGAGGTGGGGGGGGGAAGCAGCAAAAACAAGTATATGTTATTTTTATTTTTATTTCATAAATGCAAAAGAAAAACTACCTACAAAGAAAAGTATGGAGATAAGAATAACACAGCAAAAGGAACTTTTCTATACAACCACCAAACAAACACTAGAGTGAACTAAAGTCATTATAAACCCTACTTGGAAGGAAGACTTTCATAAGAGACAATTCAACTACTTTGGCACGGTGAATTTAACCAACAAAATAAGAAGGAAACAAACACCAACAAGCTTCTGAACCCAGAAAAAGATCACTAACAGAGGCTGACCATAAACATAAGCCAAAAATCATACCAAGCAAAGGAGGTGGGGGAAAGAGCAAAGAGCAAACCCTAATGCTATAAAAAGGCTTACCACATAGATAAAGAACAACCAAAAGGGATGACACTAACTCCCTGGAGTCATGAACCTGCAGAGGACACCAAAATACCTACCAAACAACCTTCAAACATAAGAAAAACTAAACAAGAGGAAAAAACACTATTTAAAGGGGCATACGCGAGTTTCACTACTGACAGGTCGCGTGTCATACCTTGGTTGACAATACAGCAAGTCGCATGTACAAGCACACACAGGTTGTATTACTGACAAGTTGCGTATCATACGCGGGTTGATAGTATAGACAGTTGCGTGTACCAAACCAGACACGTGACTGTTCAGTCTACAAGTCGCATATGGGTGGAAAAATTCCAAAAAAAGGTCAAAAACTGCCTTAAGAAGGCAGGGGAAGTGTGCTATCAGACATATAAAGTGTTCCTAAGTGGCAAGAAGGACCTGAAAGAATGAAATATACTGAAAGAAAGATAGAGAAACCTCAAACAGAAAAGGCTATCCCCAGTGGAGTCACCAGTTCTGTTGTAAAGGAAAGTATCCTATGGCTATGGTTTAAGAGGCCATCAATGTACTGGGGTTAAAAGAGAGATGCAAAATGTTCAGCAAGCATATATAATCAAGTTTCAGAGATTGGAATGGTTCATACCTCAGCCAAATGAAGGTTGATCCAAGCAGCCCTTCAATCCTCTTCTTGCTCCTTTCGCTCCAAGAGACCTGCAAAACGAATTATACCTTCCTCAAACCATTATGACCACATATAAAGAAATGATAATCAAAGAAATATGAAATAATGATCTGACTAACATCATTATATGATCATAAACAGAGATTCAATCACACATTGAACAATAATTTAGGAAGAAGAAGGACATCACATCTTTATTAATCTTGCAAACAAGTACAAGTATACCTTCTCTTCAAGTTCAGCACCTCACGAAACCTTGATCTGGTTCTGCTTCTTCTCTTCTCCAAGGAACTCAGCCTCCAAGCTCTGCAACAGAAGGGGATGATCGCCAGGGCAAAGGTGTGGGCAAAGAGAGCTCCAAATCCTCTAGCATAACAATGCAAAGATTCAAGTCAACTCTCATGGACCTCCCTACCTCTATTTATATGCTTAAGGAAGAGTTAGGGGCGAAGAAAAAGTGGTTAAAACTAAAGGAGTTAGTTGCATAACTACACAAACTACCCGAAATTCAAAATACATGTTTTTTGACATTTTTAAGAGGCATACGCGAGTTACAAAAACAACAGTCGCGTACATGAGGAATACACGCAGGTTGCAATGCAAAAAAGTAGTGTACATAAGGTGTACATAACTATTATAAATAGCAATTCGCATACGTACGCGGGTATTTTATAGAGCAAGTCGCGTACGTACGCGGGTTGGCCTTATGTAAAGTTATGTACACACAAAAAATTCATTTTGAGGGTATTTCTAGGAATTTTCAGACTTTGGTGTCTTTTGGAAAGTTTTAGCTAATAGAAATATCTTTCCAATGGTGTAGAGATGAGGTCAAACAGAGTTAAAAAACTCAATATATGGGTCCTGTAAGTTAGGTGTTTTTCAGTGACTTTTCATGAAGTGTTGTCATGGAAGTGTCGACATACAATGAAAACATAGGAAAGTGGTCACAGGCAGAGATGTGTCATTTTGAGCTATAACAATTCTCACAACATGAGGACTATCTTGAGGAATGGAGATATAGAATGGGTTTTTGAATGTTTAATTACATCTCTTAAACCTCACTCGAACATTTCCAAGCGTCCTAAGGATATATAGAAACTATTGAGTAAGTATGAGAAGGTTTTTGGAGACCCTCTACCTGGAAGACCACCAGATAGAGGTGTTGAGTATAAAATTAAGTTAGAGATAGGAACCCAACCTATCAAAATGAATCCATATAGGCCACCGAAAAGGATTCGATATGAGATTGAAGATGCCATTAAAGAACTCTTGGAGTTGGGTCTCATAAGGCCTAGTTCTAGTCCATTTTCTTCTTCAGTTGTTATGGTTATAAAGAAAGATGGAATCTTGAGAATGTGCATCAATTTTAGAGATTTAAAAAAGAAGAGTGTGAAGAATAGATACCCATACCAAGGATTGATGAGCTCATAGATGATCTCCATGGGGCCAATTTCTTCTAAAAAATTGACCTTACATCTGTGTATCATCAAATTCGAATGAGAGAAAAATACATACCAAATACTGCTTTTAGATACCACTATGGTTACTTTGAGTTTGTTGCCATGCCTTTTGGCTTGAAAAATGCATCTGCCACATTCCAATCATGCATGAACAAAATCTTCCACAAGCAACTTCGTAAGTTTGTACTTGTTTTCTTTGATGACATTCTTATTTACAGTAAAACTTGGAAGGAACACTTGCATCATCTAGAAGAGGTATTAAAAATTATGCATGATCAAACTTTGTTTGATAAGCTGTCAAAATGTGAGTTTGGTTTAATAGAGCTCTTGTATATTGGACACATCATTTTTCAATATGGTGTGAATATGAATATGGAGAAAATAGGAGCCATTTCAGAGTGGCCTCGTCCCAAAAGTCTCACTGAATTAAGAGGATTCATTAGTATTTGCACCTACTATAGAAAGTTTATGAAGGGGTTCTCCCAAATCACTTCACCTCTCACTGATTTGAAAAATAAATATTCTTTTCAATGGCATCAAGGGGCTGAAAAATATTTCCAAATAATGAAGGAGGTAATAAGCAATTGTCATATTCTAGCCTTGCCTGATTTTTCTAAACCAATTGTCTTAGAATGTGATGCATCAGGAGAAGGCGTTGGAGCAGTCCTAAAAAAAGGAAAACACACAATATCTTTTGAGAGTAGGAAGCTACAACCACATGAGAGGATTTACTCCATCTATGATAAATAAATTCTTGCCATTATGCATGCTTTGATGAAGTTTATACAATACTTGGTGGGAAACAAATTTCTAATCAAAACTGACCATAATAGCTTAAGGTACTTCCTCACTCAAAAGGATTTAAATAAAAGGAAAAAAAAGTGGGTGAGTAAGATTCAAGCATTTGACTTTGATATTTAATATGTTAAGGGGAAAAATAATGTCGTAGCTGATTCCTTATCTAGAATAACTTCTATTTCTCTAATGGATGTAGCAGAAAATTGGACAACCACATTAGAAGTAGAGTATGGAAAAGTTAATTTTTCTAGTGAAATTTTTTATGGGACTAACCATGATGATAGGTATAAGGTTTTGGAATCAATCATATAATACAAAGTTAGAATATATTTGGTCCCCATTTAAAGTTTGAAGGATGAAATTAAAAAAAAAAAATGATTTTATTCTAGCAGGTCACCCCGGTTTCTTCAAAACATATCAAATGTTGAGGGAAATATTTTCATGGAAAGGGTTGAAGGTTTATGTTCTTAAGTATGCTAATGAACACCCAACATTTCAGAAAAATAAAGTGGATCACAATCATGCATCTGGTCTCTTACATCCCTTACCAATTCCAACACAAAAATGGGAGAGCATTTCCATGGATTTCATCATTGGTTTTCCCAAAGTATTTGGTAAGGATTTCATATTTTTGGTGGTGGATGAATCACTAAATTTGCTCATTTATTTGTTTTTACTACCAATTTCACTACTTCACAAGTGGTTTAATTATTTTTTAAAGAAGTTTTCATATTGCATGGGCTTCCTAAGAGCATTGTCAGTGACAGAGATGACATATTTTTTAGTGGATTTTGGCAAGAAATCTTCAAAATGGTGGGAAAATATTTGACAGCTAGTACAATCTATCATCCCCAAAATTATGGCCAAATAGAGAGGGTGAATCAATGTTTGGAAGGATACGTTAGGAACTATGTTAGTGGGAAGCAAAAGGAATGGATAAAATGGTTCCATTTCGTTGAGTTTTGTTACAATACTACTTTTCATATGTACATTTGCATGTCTCCTTTTAAAGAAATTTATGGTTATGATGCATCCACTTTTATTGACAACATTTTTTGTGATAGTAGAGCTCCAAAGGCTAGGATTGGATTGAATAAAGTTGAGAAATTTTGAAGGTTTTGAGAGATAACTTGCAAGTTGCTCAAAATCAGTAGAAACAATGTGCAGATCAACTTAGAATGGATAGAAAATGACAAGTGAATGACTTGGTGTATTTTAAGTTGAATCCCTACAAACAAACCACCATAAATGGTAAAGGTTAAAAAAATATCAAACCAATATTTTATGGTCCCTACAAGGTGATTCAAAAAGTTGGAGAAGTGGCCTATCAATTGGAGCTTCCCATGGTAAGCAAAATTCATAATGTATTTCATGTTTCTTGTATAAATAAGGATATAGGGAAACAAATTTAAGTTTTATATACTTTAACACATTTGGATGATGAAGGATAAATTTTTCTCATTCCAAACAAAATCTTGAGAACAAGGAAGAGAATACTATGAAGAAGAACAATAAAAGAATATTTGGTACAATGGAAGGATTTTCCTAGTGAGGAGGGCACTTGAGAAGACGAGAAAATTTTGAAGCATCCAAACTTGGCATTGCTCGAGGACAAGCAATATTAGGTGGGGAAGACTGTCATGTCCCCATTCCAATAGGTCTACTAGTTGACAATTTTTCACCCACCTACTAATTCCCTAGGCTGGGGAAGGAGGCATTAAATATTGCAATAAGGGAGATATGAGACCCAAGAGAACCTTAGTGTATCATTTACACATTAATTTGGGTCATACAAATAATAAATATGGAGAAGATAAAGTGGCATTGATTCATAAGGACATTTGGAGGTCGATGGGGGCCTTGGGTGGCTATATTCCTCCTTACACATGTCATGAATTAACCCCAAACTCAAAATTATGAGTGATGGAAAGTTCTTTGAAGGTGAGGAGGAGTAACTCCCCATAGAAGAGGAAGAGTATAGGAAGAATCTAGGTTCCATGTGGAGCTAGATTCCCTACACTTCATGACAACAATGATGGAATATTCTATGACAAGTCAAACCTGATTGCAAACCCATGACAACCTGACATGTCAGCAATAAAAATAGCCTCCAATAGTAAGCATTTGGGACTATGTGGAAGACATTCGAATTTGGTGGAAGATGAAGGGTTGAGGAGAAGGCCAAGTGGCATGGATGTTACTAAACATCAAGGATGAGGTGGAGGAATCCTATGGGAATCAATTCGACCTTGGATTACCTTAGGAGGGTTATAAAAAAATGTCAAGAGGAATGGAAATGGATTTTTATCATTTTTTAATTTTCCTTTGGCATTTGGAGAGAATTAGCTTGTCCTTTTCACGGTCAGTGCGCACTTACCTTGCCAGTGAGCCTATTTTGAGAGAGTGAAATTATCATACAAGTTTAATATGGGAGTGGCCATTTAGACCTCTCATTTGGAGCTACATGGAGTGTTTTTTTGCAAATAGTAGGTTCCTGCTGTTCATGACCCATCTATCCTCCCATTCCCTCAATATCCACTTCCATATTTCCATGTTTTATATGAAGGCGCAGTTGTGTGAATAATGTTTGTGGCACATTAAGTTCAGTTGATTCCCAAGAATGGGTGAATGATTCATGAATATGTAATATTTATCTCATATCCTATGTAAGTCGAAATTAGAAGAAATAGATATGCAAATGTCCACATTTCCAATCTTTCTTGTGACTAGTTTCCATGTGATGATTTTCCCTTTTAATGGAGATTGTATATCTTATGTGTATTGCGACTTGGATAAATGTTATATGCTGTTAGTGAGATATTTAAATTTTTTCAATGGTATATATTCATATTGATATGTTATGAACCATTATATGCACCATTTATGAGTCAAAGTTGAGCTTTTATGTGTCATTTCCCTTAAGCAAATATCACTGAAATTATGCATTTGAATATGAAGATTTAACCCTCTGTTGCAGAAATATTAACCACATAAAATGATAGTAAATGAATTCTAATTAAATTCCCCATACTCTGTTATGATAGTGATATAAGCATTATAATCACACAAATTTATTACATGGAGCACGATGATATTATAAAACCTAGATTCTATTAATGGATGAAATAAAAAAAAACAATACACTATGCAAAGAATGAATACAAATTTGCTAGAATGGTGGTAGCTTATGTCTTAAAAGAGATGTACATAGGCTATGCACATTCATGAAAATACCATTACAAAATTTCAAAACTACATTTTAACATAAACTATAAAACCCTAGGAGGAAATGATCCTAGAGAAAAAAAATGCTAAGCCTAGGAGATGAGGTGGAAAAAGGAATATGGATCGCAGTCAGCCTAGTGGATACATTAACTACCCTTGGCCACACATTTTTCATGCAAACTATGTTTGTGGCATTTATTCGACCATTACAAATAATATTCCCTATTCAATGTGTTTGGGTGACCTTACAATTAAAGGTTAAGATGTTGTGTAAACTACCCAAAACACATTGCAAATGCTAAAAAAATGTTACAAAAGTTTAGGACCTACAAAGTTATAGTAGAACTGTCAAGATGTAGACTAGAACTAGAACATGCAAAATGATTTTGAGTCAGCAAAATAAATGGGCGGCCATTAGGATACCACTATATTAGTCATCCCCCTTAGGAAGGAATGGTCCCTATTATGTCAAGTTTCTCCATTCTATGGAGAAACATTTGGTAAATTTAACTCTTAGGTATCCACTTTCCATGGTGAAGGATTTTCCCTACTTTGACAACTTGATAGAGTTACACATTCTACAAATGAGTGTACCCCTTCATCTTGGTTTCAATCATCTAGTAAAATATAACCTATTTAATTTAGTCAAGGTTAATATAAGTAGGGGTTGAGTGCTCAACCATTTTTTACGTGTCCAATAGAAGTGGAAACTATGGTTGAAGAAAATTCACATTAAATATAGGATGTGATCCAAGGAAAGGTGGAATGCTCAATTCAAAATAGTTCTCACCCACTAACCTTGGTGATTTTCTAAGGCTTGTATCAAAGTGGTATGAGATTACTATGGGGGGGAGGGGTATGAAGTTGTATTTATTCAAATGAAACCATACCTTATCAACAACATAGAACTTGTATTGAACCTACCAGTAATCATCATTGCATGTACTCAAGACATTTACTTTATACAAAATATCATGAAGTTATTATTTGATATTGTACTAAATTGACTTAACAAATTTGGATACTCTATGGACCTTGGTGTGAGGATGGGAGAACTCTTCCTATGTAGATAAAATTTACAAATCTATGTTAATTAGGATGAATTGGTGGAACCCTAGGGCACTTGAAAAGTGTTGTGGCCAATATAGGTGTGAAAGGTTCTATTATAGCTATGTTGATAAGAAGGAAGGATCACATCCCATGTACTTGGATTCTTGGAGTTATGTAAAATCATTGTGTTGAATATCTCTACCCATCCATTAGTTTAGAAGTGGAAGGTGATAGATTTTATCATCTTTATGTCCATTAGTAACCACATATTGGAACAAAATGTTGGGGAACCTCTTCACTTTGGACTATATAACAAAAATTAAAATAACATAAGGTAATTGTATCCAAGAACAGAGATTGTGTCTAAACGCGCCATTGTATCACTTGAGCATAGTGCATTATGATAAGATCATCATAAAGCATACTTGATACACAAAAATACATACGTTAACATAGCCCATATGATTCTTTTGTTATAGTCTCTAGACCTAACAAAATCCCTTGAAGTGAGGAAGATCTGGTCCAAAAATAGGTGTCGTTGGCTCTAATCGTTTCCACAAAATCCATAATGTCCCATAGTTTAGTATGTTTTTGTAGTCGAGACGTCCATGGTCTTGTTGACTATTGATTGAAGCCTTCGACTCTCATAGTTGATCCATCATTCGATTGCTTTGAGTGACTATCTCCATAACAAACATGAGTGTGATGAACCTTAAGAACCATAGGTCCCAACACTTTACCATCAACACAATTCTTTGGAGATTCAGGAATGTAATTATGTGCTCTAAACATCCCTTAATAATTGCAACTTCCAAAATCTTGATCATAGCCCAAAGTTTCACAAACTTAGATTTTAGAAATGAATTCATAAAGTTATCAGTGATTTGATCATCTTTCCTACAATAAACAAGTGAGACAATATTTCCCTACACCAAGCGTCTCAAATAATGAACATGGAATTCAATGTGCTTCATATTTTTATGAGAAAAAAGATTATCAACAACTTGTATGATACTCATGTTCTCATAATGAATACGGTGTAGGTTTGAATAGGAAACCCAAGATCTTTTAGAAGCTAAAAAATCCAAACTGTGTTTGTACCTACATTGACAGCGCCACAATACTATTTTTTTGTAGTCGAAAGAGAGAGTACCTTTTGTTTCTTACATGAACAGGACAAGGGTACAATACTTACTCAAAAGAGATATCTAGAAGTGGAATTATAGTCATCAATGTCACATCCCCACTTGGAATTAGTAAACCCAACCAACGGTTCTGCACTATGATAATATTTAATACCATGCAAATAATCTCCTTTGCTACAAAAAAAAATGCTCTTTGCATCCTTATAGTGGAATTCTTGAAGATCCTACATGAACTAGGAGAAAACACTAACAACAAAGGAGAGATTCAATTGAATGTGCATTATGTAAATCAAGTTATCAACCAACTATTGATACAAAGTGGCATCGACTTGTGGAGAGTCATAGTCTTTTTGCAACTTCACTCCAAACTGATAAGGTTTAGCACAAGACTTATAGTCATCCATATTTAATTGTTTAAAAAGATCGAAAGCATATTTAGGTTGAGAAATAAAGATACCATCATTCATTTGTAAAATTTTAATGCCCATAAATAAATGCAACATACTAAGGTCAATGATTTCAAAGGTATCTATAAGTTGTTTCTTCAAACCCAAAATCATATTGACATTATTTCTAGTTTTGATTAAATCATCAACATACAATGCCACAATAAAGGTATCATCATGAACATGTAAGACACGAAAATTGCGATCAAATTAACAATGTTTGAAGCCAATACTGACAAAGAAATGATTAATCTTCGCATACCAAGCATGAGGTTCATGTTTCAAACCATACAATGAATTATTGAGTCAGAATACAAGAAAAGAATTTGTCACAACACCAAGTGGGTTTTAGATATATATTTATTTAGACAAATATTCGTGAAAAAACACAATTTCAATATGTATTCGTGAAAAAACACGAGTTCCCATCCAAAATAGAATCCCTTGGATACCAAAGGATCCTTGTGAAATTCAATAGCACTATCAAAAGTAAACATGGTCTTATATACCCATCAACACTTCACTACATTCTTTCCATGTGGTCAAGGAACAAATTCCCAAGTCAAATTCCTCTTCAAAGAATCTATTTAGTAGTCACAGTATTTTTCGATTCTAGAACACCTTGAGCATCTGCATAAATTTCAACATCACATGTTTCAAGAACACATGGCATCAGTGCAACACTTCCATGATTTTTCTAACTATGGGTTAGCCTACCAATTCTAGCATCTCCAACATCTGGTCCAACCATTCCAATTGTTTTAGCATCCCACTAAGGTAAGCAAGACAAATGTGATTTAGGTCAGTGATTTTCAGTCAAAGGATTCATTGCATTGACGTCTTCAGTCACATTAGAAGAAATAGCAATCGACTCAGGGGTATAATTCATCTATCAAGACAAAAATATGTATAAGGGTTTAGTTGATCTAGATTCTTCAAGAATGTCAAATGGATCTAAATGCAATTGACCAAAGGAGGAATTCACCAATTTATTGCATGAAATATTATCATCAAATATCACATTCTTACTCAAAAAGGTATGTTGTTTGACAATCACAAATGGTTGATGGGATTTCAATTCATCAAAATAACTCATCATGATGCAATCATGACTCCTTTCATCCAATTTATTCGTAAATTTATCACTAGTATGCACCCAATAAACACATCCAAAGGTTTTGAGATATCAGATAGAGGGTTTCCTTTCATTCCAATTCTGAACCAGATTCATGTCGGTGAGTACTCTAGTCGATACAAGTTTCAATATATTTTGAGAAGTAACTAAATTATGGCCAAAATTTGTCAAAATATATTTAGTCTATAGTAGGAACCAATCCATTTCAACCAAAGTCAAATTCTTCCTCTCTATGAGAACATTCTGATGAGGGGTGTGAGGGATAGTTCTCTACCAATAAATACCATTTTATAAGAGATACTCTTCAAACTATCAATTAAAAAATTCACCACCATTATCTAATCTCAAACATTTGATGGGTCGACCACATTGCTTTTCAAAGAGTGCCCTAAATTCCTTAAATATTTAAAAAGCATAACTCTTATTCTTCAAGAAATATACCTTGTAAACATAGAGAAATCATCAATAAGGGCTAAAATATACTTCACACCTACTAATGAAGGTTTGTTCATGCTACAAATATTACTAGGTTTCTTCATCTGTGTAAGTTGAGAAATCGACAATTTTTTTTCATTTAAGTAAGCACATGATAGACATTGGATATTCAACCATGCTGACATTCAACATCATGACTTCCAATAATAGTGAGAGTGTAGTCATCAACAGCATAAATATTATATTCAATAGAACTACTTATGGAATAGAACAAAGAAGCATCCTTAGTCATATGCTGAGTACAGCTAGAATTGACTATCCATTCGGTCTGAATTGTATAGACATGTAATGCCTAGAAAGTGCTAGTGCTAACAAAGAAGGTGAAATTTTCAACAGGGTAGCTGATTTACTGACCAGTCGATGTACTTTCCTCAAGGTTATTGACCTTCCCTTCCAAGTCCTTCATCTTCTTCTAGCAGGTTTTCATGACATGTACCGCTTTTCCACAATACTGACAGGTCTTCATCTTTCAATCATTCTTCATTGATGATGGCTCTGTATTCTTTTCTTTAGTAGGTTAAACAACACATTCTAGTCAATTATTTGACCAACCATGTTCTTTAATGTTTGGATTGATTTTTATTTTGAGCAAGTGAGCTTGGTGTCTATTACCAAATTTCCCTTCTTTAAGAAACCTCTTTTGATATTTAGTCAACAAATCGTAGAAGAGATCAAAGGTGAAATCCCTATTGTCTTTCTTATGAGACATCCAACAGGTGCAAAAGAAAGAGTAGAAGACATCATATAGAATCTTCAAATTCATCAAGACTAGTGCAATGAGTTATCCATCCTTCTTCAGAAAATCCTTACCATAATCACCAATTTCAACTGTAGTTCCTTGATGCAAGCTAAATAGTCCTCAATCTGGTCAAAGGAAAGAGGCTCTAGAGAGATCAAATATTTCTCTATATGCATAATTTTACTTTTGTTAACCTTGTTGAAAATTTACTTCAACTCATTCCAAGTGGCATAAAGACATTCAATCCCACTTGTAGGCAAGAGAATCTCCCTTGAAGTGTAGGTTGTGATGACCCCAATAGCCTCATCCTTCTTTCCATCCATGAAACAATGACCTCCATGTATTTCCAAGGTCCCTTACTTATCAACAGATTCTCCATATCTAGTTCCTATATTGCATAATTATCTTCATTCAAATAACAAATTCTATATTGGAAGTCATCCTTATGACTAAACAACTTTGATCCAAGTTCAAGAAGATGTATCAGTCAACAAATATTTTATCCCAAAGTCAATAAAATCTATATCTAACTCAACATGATTTGTAGACAACAGGTTAGGTCAAAAACCGATATATTTGATAGCATGTTGGGGATCCTCTTCTCCTTGAACTATAGAACATAAAATAAAATAACAAAATAGAACTGTATAACAATAAGAGAGGTGGTGTCTACATACAGCGATGTAACACTTAAGCATAATGTATTATGATAAGAACATCACAATGCATACTTGAAACACATAAATACATACATTAACACAACTAATAGGATCATTCTTTTATAGTCTCCATATCTAACGAACTCCCTTGAAATGAGGAAAATTTGGTTCACAAATAGGGGTCATTGGTTCTAACCATTTCCAAAAAATCTATAATGTCCCATAATTTAGTTACTTTTTGTAGTCAAGCCGATCATGGCCTCGTCGACCTTTGAGTAAATCCTTTGACTCTCCCACTCAATCCATCAATCGACTAACTTGCTAGTGAATTGTTGTTTATCAGTTGTTTGTCTCCAGAAGATCCAATATTGTGATGAACCTTCAAAACCTTAGGTTCCAATGCATAAAGTACTCAAGAACCAAATATCCCTATCTAAAATATTGCTCCATGTCAATCCAAAATGAAGACAAACATGCTTAAAGAAGATCTCAGTAATTTGAAGAGACAATCTTTAGACATGAATGCCACCTTCCATACATCAATTTCCTTAATTAACACCTACTAATAGCCCAAATTTAGATCAACCTTATTAAAACATTTGTTACACTTGAGATAATCAAGCATATTGTCAATCTATGGGATTCAATACCAGTTATTGACTTCAATTTTGTCCATGGATTTGTAATCAATCAAAATCTTCAATGTCCCATCCTTATATTGAACCAATACATTTGGGATCCCATAAAGTGAGGAGAATGGTCAAGTATTACCCCTAGAATCATCTCTTGATTTTGGTGTTTGATTTATTCATTCTCTAAAAGAGAGCATCTGTATATCGAGCTATTGGGTAGAGGAGCCACAGGTGTCAAACCATTTGCATGAATTACTTAAAAATACAAAGGCAAAACTATAGGCGAGGCCCATATAGGTCTATATTCTTCCACTATCATGTCCACTTACTTATGTTATATGGTGAGACCCTATATATACCCCCTAGCAATAACATCAATATTTTGTTTTCCTTCTTACCAAATCATGAAGATGAAAAAAATCCTAGTATTGGAGATAAACTTTCTACATTTCTTCATTCAAATCATAGACATCACTTGAAACTGCATCTATTACCCTATATTATTGATTCCCCAAAGTAATAATGAAACTATAAGGCCTAGATTCCTAAAACGTATGATACTTCCTCATATATGGGGGTTTTAAAAGAACATAAAAAAAATTCAAGTAGAGGAAACATCACACATAGCCTCATATTTGAAGGGATTAATGTCATAGTGTAAGTGGCATTTCTCATTAATGCATATGTCTCATCACTCGTTCAATAAAATGATGGTTTATACTTGGGGCGTAACATCATTAATAGATTCAACCTCTTTAGGAACTCCACTAAGATCAGATTCTTGTTGTTTTGGTTGTCAATTATGAAATGTAGTGGTGTTTTCTTCACCTACATCTATGACTGGAAGAGGCACTCACCTTCGTTAGGCTCCTATGGTTGCGTTAGTATATCTTTGTGGTAGCAATGGTAACACTAGGTTACATGCCAATGATTTGTTTTCCCTTAGGTGGCCTTAGATTAGATTCTGAGATAAAATATGATTATGATACTTTGAGCTTTTCCAATAATCACAACATGGAGAGACATTCATAGTAGTCACACCAAGGGGTTTTATAGAACACACACCACTTTCCAATGTTTTTCTGTGACTAATTATCTCAAGGATGGCTATGATTACCTCATCCTTCGTTATGAAAATATTCTTTGACTAACTATCCTTAGGTAAGATATCCTTAGTCTATCCTTTATTTCATGATTTGAAGCCATTTTTACGATTCCTTTGATGTGGCAAATTTGCAGTCCCAAAATCCATCTTACTTTCCTATAGTAAACTTTTTACTTAAACTTCTGACCAAATTTGATGATGATTAGTCATGAATATGTGTTACTATAACATCATACTATAGAAAGAAAGGTCATACAAGACATAAACACATTCATTGAGCATTAGATTTATTTTGAGATTGAGAAAGTTTTAATACAAGTATATGGCAAGGATTTAACATTGAAGTGAAGGAATGATATGCACAACAAGGAAAATGACATTTAGCTTCATATTAGCACCACTATCTTTGAAGGGTTTGAGAAATCTTTAATTTTTAGATAGTCTTGCAAAATCAGTGTAAATGCATAGATATGGAATTAAAGGTACCTACCATTTATGGTGCAAATGTAGATCTTGTAAAAGACTTTGTTTTTTGTATTAACTACAGCCGTAAAGTTCTATAATGTATGGTGCAAACCACTAAAACTAATCCTATATGGATTAACATTATTTGTTATTAAACATCATAACAAATTCTATAATATATATAGCAAATTCTATAATATATGGTCAAACTCACCAAAACAAATCCAAAAAAACAAAATATTATATATTATATGACCAAGAACAAAATATTAACATTTTAATAGACATGTATATAATACAAATCCGCAAAAAAAAAAAAATTTCAAAAGAAACTTGAAGCTCTTGTGATTACAGAAGCTTACACAAGGCAGCCATTAAAACTACAGAAGAGGTGACAACCAGCTCCAAGGTTTGCACTATGACTGAAGTGGAGGAAACAAATCTTATGATAATACTTCTTCCTATCTAGTTGGCTACCATCATACCGAAGACAATGGTAACACTGGTAGGCACACTTTTTGTGAAACAGGCTGCAACACTGGATAGGCATAAGGGGAATTTCATGAGCTTCGAAATCCCAACTGCTAGCACTTCGGCCTTCCTCACTCTATCAATGTTAATAACAACAGTGATCTATGACCGAATTCTATTCCCCCTCTTCCAGAGATTTATAGGGAATACCAAAGGCATAACATACTTGCAGAGGATTGGAACAGGCATGGCGATCTAGGTTATTGTGATGGGTGTTGGAAAAATGTAATTACTCGCAAATCTTTACTTGACTCTCAGCCGACTCTGTCAGAGTCTGTACAAGTCAAGATCTTTTCTGTCAGTCTAACAAGAGGGAAGAGTCCATGATTCGGTAATGTAAACCAGTCAAATTTATTTTTGAAGATAAGTTGTTAGGTAGATAGTTAATACAATCTTTAATGGTGAGTCAGTCGACCCATGTAGATGCAATCTTCAGGTTGCCTATAAATAGAAGAAGCAAATTGTAAATCAGTTTACAGACATTAGACAGTAGAGAGAACTCCAGGTGAGAAAAGAGAAGTTGAAGCTCAAGCTTCTGTGTATGTGATTTAGTTGAAGAGTCGAAGCTCTATAGACTGACAAGTCTGGACCGACCAGTTTGTAATCGACAAGTTTGTAATACTTTGTTATTTCTGCATAGTTAAATATATGGAATAGTTTATGGTTGAATGCATGATTATTTGGTTGCACATATTTCTAGATTTACTTCTGTAAATGTCTTTTACAATTACTGTTAAGTGAAAGAACTAGAACCCATAAAAATATCACCGTGTGAAAGTTCCAGGTTTTATGACACATTGGTCGACTCAAGTCTTCCTACATATTTGGGCATATGTTTTTATAAGTTCTTTGGATTTGTTAATGTGTCCATTTTTACTCTATCTTACTCACAAGTGAAAAACATTTGTAATTTCTTAAGTCTTTAGACTAAGAAACTTACTCTGTAGATTTCGACCAAAGTGAACCGACTTGAGTGGTCGGTTGAGTCAGCTGACTAAAGTGAGCCGACTTGGTCAAAAACAAGAAGTGAATCGACTTGGTCGAAGATAAGAAGTCAGTCGACTTGGTCGAAGAGAAGAAGTCAGCTGACTTGGTCGAAGTGACAAGTGGTCGAGGTAAAAACCGGTCAGTAGAACTGACAAGTAAGTCGAAGTAAATTTAGTCAAGTGTAGGACCGACTAAAATTTACAAACTTGTCTAGTCGGGAGATAGGCAAATTTTACCCGATAAGTAAAAAGAAAAATTGGTCGGCGTGAAAAGTGAAAATTAAACTTTAAGATCGATTGATCCCTAAACTCAAGTTTAGTCGGCTTGGTTTTGGCTATCTGGTATCAGAGCAGGGTTATATCAGAGCAAGGTTTATATCAGCCCAAGATTTAAGGAAAGAAATCTTGTCTTAAAATGTGGAAATTTAATTTTCTAAGGAAAGTTAATTAAAAATTAAAATGGCTTCCACTTCTGGTTCATTGAAAACTCCAATTTTTACAGGAAAGAATTATGAATATTGGTCTTTAACAATGAAGGATTTATTCAGAGGTCAAGATGTTTGAGAGATAGTCCAGTATGGTTATGCAGAACCAACAAACATGACATCATATAAAAATCTCACACGGGTTGAGAAAGATGTCTTGAGAGAACAGAGGAAGAAAGATGGAAAAGCTCTATTTTTCATACATCAAGCTATGCATGAAAGCATACTCCCAAGAATAGCAGCAAAAACTAATGCGAAGGAATCATGGGATACATTGGAGATCGCCTATCAAGGTTTGGATAAGGTAAAGACATCCAAGCTGCAGATTCTGAGAAGAGATTTTGAATCTCTGTCCATGAAAGATTCAGAGAATGTAGACACATTCTACACTAGAGTTGTTGGGTTGATAAACCAACTGAAATATCATGGAGAACCCATAGCAGACCAAAGGGTTGTTGAAAAAATTCTTAGAAGTCTTCCCCCAAGATTTGAAAACTTGGTTGTGACCTTAGAGGAACACACAGACATGACGACATTTACCATTGATGAGTTGCAAGATTCACTCATCAATCATGAGCACAGACTCAGTAGATCACAGACATCATTGGAAGGTGCATTTTCAGCACAATCATCCATAAGCCATGGTAGAGGTAGGGGGAGAAACAAATTCAGAGGCAGAGGAAGAAGTTCTTCAAGAGGAGGACGAGGCAGAAGTCCTGCAAATGTCAGTGGCAAAGGAGATAACCAGAACCCAAGTTATCCAAGTGGCTAGAGGTTTGATAAATAAAAAATTCAATGTCATTACTGTAAGAAGTTTGGTCATTATGCATATGAATGCAGGAAGAAACAATATGACCAAGGAAGGCAAAGCCCAAATCAGTCGACTAGCACCGGCACTTCGACAAGTGCAATGTTAATGGCATCGACATCTCCACTTGAATGCAATGTTGTTCAAGAAAGTCCACATGAAATATGGTACTTAGATTCAAGATGCATCAACCACATGATTGGTAATTTGAATCTGTTTTCCATTCTAGACACTTCAGTTAAAACTGATGTTACACTTGGAAACAATGTCCAAGTTACTGTCTTAGGAAAAGGCACTGTTGATATTCTAACCAAATAGGGGCAAAGTAAGTATATCCATGATATCTATCATGTCGAAGGTTTGAAACACAATTTGTTAAGAATTGGATAACTGTTACAAAAAGGCTACAGAGTATACATGGAAGATGAACACTGTGTGATCAAAGACAAGTGTCCAAGCAACCAGCTGATAGCAAAAGTGCCAATGACAAGCAACCGCTTGTTTCCATTGAGAATAGTTCCCGACATAAAAGGGAAGACAAAGACAGGTGCTGCATTCAAGGAAGAAAGTGAAGAAACAGTAGAGCTCCTCGACAAGAGAGAAAATTGCAGCGCTAATTTGCAAGCTGCATTTCAGACAGAAGTCCAGGATGAATCCTGGTTGTGGCATTTCAAATTTGGACATCTGAATTTTGGTGGGCTGAAGCTACTGCACACAAATAATATGATGAAGGGATTACCATTGATCGACAGACCAGAGAGGGTTTGTGAAGGCTTCATTTTTGGCAAGCAGCACAGAGAGACATTTCCAGTCGGAAATTCCTATAGAGCACGCACACCACTTGAAATTGTGCACTCTGACATTTGTGGTCCAATGCAAACATCATCCATTGGTGGCTGCAACTATTTTCTAAATTTTATTGATGACTACTCAAGAAAAACATGGGTATATTTCTTGAAACATAAATCTGATGCATTTGGTTATTTTCAGCAATTTAAGGCACTCGTGGAGAACTAGAGTGGTCACTGCATCAAGATCTTAAGGACCGAAAAAGGAGGTGAACATGTTTCAAATGAATTTCTGAATTTTTGCAAGACCCATGGAATATATAAGCAATTCACAGCACGTTATACACCTCAGCAGAATAGTATCATCGAAAGAAAGAACAAAACCATCATGGAGATGGCACGCAGCATGTTGGCAGCCAAGCATTTGCCAAATGAGTATTGAGGTGAAGCAGTCACAACTGCCGTATACATTATGAACCGGTGTCCGACAAAGAGTGTGAAGAACAAAGTTCCCCAAGAAGCATGGACAGGTATGAATCATAGTGTTTCTCATTTAAAATTTTTTGGTTGTGTTGCATATGCTCATGTTCCAGATGATCTGAGAAGGAAGCTAGACAAGAAATGACAGAAATGTATTTTGTCGGTTATTCAGAAGACACAAAAGCATAAAAGTTGTATGATCCAGTCACAAGGAAAGTGATAATCAGTCGAGATGCTCAATTTGTCGAGAATGAATCATGAGATGGAACCGTCGATATAAATGTCAACATTGTGTCGAACGTTGACAATGATGATATGGAAGAGAAAGTGGTTCAAATACCAAATGTAAGTCAACCGGTCGGAGCACCGTCGACTCCCATGACACCACAACATGGTTCAGCACAAAGACCATCGACACAAGTAGCAGCTCAAGCTACACCGATGAGCACACCAAGAGGACAACAGACTCCATCAAGCATTTTGTCGAGGTCGACATCGACAGAACCGATGAAGACAAAAAGTCTGCGGGAGATATATGAAGCTGGTACACCTAATTCATTCTCTCTCTTTGCATTATTTGAACCTATATATGATCCACTAACATTTGAAGAAGCTATTGAAGAAGAAGTATGGGCACAAGCCATGGATGAAGAAATAGAATGCATTGAGAAAAACCAGACATGGGAACTGGTTGATGTACCAAAAGACAAGGATGTAATCAGTGTTAAATGGATTTACAAAACAAAGCAAGATGCTGATGGGAATGTGCAAAAGCACAAGGGAAGAATGGTAGCAAAAGGGTTCACACAGCAACCCAACATCGACTTCAATGAAACGTTTGCACCTGTTGCATGCATGGATACAGTCAGAACAGTTTTGGCCATTGCTGCACAAAACAAATGGCATGTTCATCAAATGGATGTCAAGTCGGCATTCTTAAATGGCTATCTATAAGAGGAAGTATATGTGGAACAACCACAAGGGTATGAAGTTCCAGGTCAAGAGCATAAAGTGTACAGGCTGACAAAGGCACTCTATGGGTTGAAGCAAGCTCCTAGAGATTGGTACAGTCGGATTGATTCCTATCTCACTGAAAATGGATTTCACAGAAGTGAAAGTTAACCGAATTTGTACATCAAAGTCGATGAGAAAGGTAAGATGTTAATTTTATGCCTATATGTAGATGATTTAATATTTATTGGTGATTATGGCATAGCATATTTTAAAATAGTCATGGAAAGTGAATTTGAAATGACTGATCTGAAATGACTGATCTGGGGCTTATGAAGTTTTTTCTGGGCATTGAAGTTAAGCTATCTGAAAGTGGTATTTTTATATCATAGACAAAGTATGCAAGTGAAGTTTTAAAAATATTTAACATGTCTAATTGCAAGATAGGCCCAACACCAATAATAACAGGTTTAAAATTGAGCAAGGATGATGAAGGATCCACTGTAGATCCTATGCTGTTCAAAAGGCTTGTTGGCAGCCTTATGTATTTGACAGCAACAAGACTAGACATTATGTATGGAGTAAGTCTAATTTAAAGGTTCATGGAGTCACCAAAAGACTCACATTGGCAAGCAGGTAAAATAATTCTGAGGTATGTAAGTGGCACAAAAGATCTTGGCATTATGTATTCAACCTCAGAAAATTTTAAACTCATTGGTTACACTGACAGTGCCAATGGAGGCAGCATAGATGACAAGAAAATCACATATGGGTACAAATTTCATTTTGGTACAGGTGTTGTTTCATGGGCTTCAAAGAAACAGCCCATAGTAACTTTATCTTCAGTTGAAGCAGAGTATGTTGCAGTGACAAGTACTGCATGTCAAGTTGTCTGGATAAGAAGAGTCTTAAAAGACTTGTCACAGAACCATCAAGAATCGACAACAATATTCTGGGACAACAATTCAGCCATAGCATTATCAAAGAATCATGTGTTTCATAAGAGAACCAAGCACATCGACACAAGGATTCATTTTATAAGAGAGTTGGTGAACGACAAGGAAATCTGTTTGGAATTTTGTAGGTCTAAAGACCAACTTGCCGACATTTTCACAAAGCCATTGGCAAAGGATACTTTTCAATATCTGCATAGTTATATTGGAATGACAAGTTCTCCATAGTGAACTCTGTCATAAACAGAGCATGTCTAAGCTCTGAAACATTTTTTAAATTTTGTTTTAAAAACCCCATCTGCTTATAATTAAGGGGGAGTGTTGGAAAAATGTAATTACTCGCAGATCTGTACTTGACTCTCAACTGACTCTGTCAGAGTCTGTACAAGTCAAGATCTTGTCTGTCAGTCTGACAAGAGGGAAGAGTCCACGATTCGACAATGTAAACCAGTCAAATTTCTTTCTGAAGCTAAGTTGTTAGGTAGATAGTTATTACAGTCTTTAATGGTAAGTCAGTCAACCCATGTAGATGCAATCTTCATGTTGCCTATAAATAGAAGAAGCAAATTGTAAATCAGTTTACAGACATTAGATAGTAGAGAGAACTATGGGTGAGAAAAGAGAAGTTGAAGCTCAAGCTTCTGTGTATGTGATTTAGTCGAAGAGTCGAAGCTCTGTAGACCGACAAGTCTGGACCGACCAGTTTGTAATACTTTGTTATTTCCGCATAGTTAAATATATTAAATAGTTTATGGTTGAATACATGATTATTTGGCCGCACATATTTCTAGATTTACTTCTGTAAATGTCTTTTACAATTACTGTTAAGTGAAAGAACTAGAACCCATAAAAATCTCACCGCGTGAAAGTTCCAGGTTTTACGGCACATTGGTTGACTCAAGTCTTCCTACATATTTTGGCATATGTTTTTATAAGTTCTTTGGATTTGTTAATGTGTCCATTTTTACTCTATCTTACTCACATGTGAAAAGCATTTGTAATTTATTAAGTCTTTAGACTAAGAAACTTATTATGTAGATTTCGACCAAATTGAACCGACTTGAGTGGTCGGTTGAGTTAGCCGACTTGGTCGAAGACAAGAAGTGAGCCAACTTGTGAGCCAACTTCGTTGAAGACAAGAATTCAGTCGACTTGGTCGAAGAGAAGAAGTCAACCAACTTGGTTGAAGTGACAAGTGGTCGAGGTAAAAACCAGTTGGTAGAACCGACAAGTAAGTCGAAGTAAATTTAGTCCGGTGTAGGACCGACTAAAATTTACAAACTTGTCTAGTCGGGAGATAGACAAGTTTCACCCGACAAGTAAAAAGAAAAGGTGGTCGGCGTGAAAAGTGAAAATTAAACTTTAAGATCGAACTGAGCCCTAAACTCAAGTTTAGTTGGCTTGGTTTTGGCTATCAATGGGCACAATAGACGCATTGCTAGATATCAGCAAAATAGAGTTTTTTTACGATCAAGCACCAGAAAGTATGCAGAGCCTCGAAAATTCATTGTACACAAGCTCTCTAGGATTGGGTTCCTTCATGGGTAGCTTTCTGTTGACAATTGTGAGTAATATCACTAGATGAAGGGGCCATAAGGGGTGGATTCTCAATAATATGAAAGAATCTCGTCTGGATTATTAGTATGCATTCTTAGCTATTCTCAGTTTCTTGAACTTTGTTTTTTTCTGGTTTGTCTCTTATTGTTACGAATATAAGAGGGAAACCACTGAAGCCTTCGGGAAAGATGCTGAGAAAGCAACGGAAGGACGAGGATGTAATTGGTATTAGCAATGCACTGAATTATTACAAATAATTAGGTTTAGCACTGCACTAAATAGGGATTAGGATGAGGAAGTACTCAGCAATATTTTCTATATAATTACCATAAATAAAATCTGTCAAATGGATGTAGCTTGGGTGGTTGGGACAAATGAATG
The DNA here is from genome assembly GCA_001517045.1 of Pseudotsuga menziesii. Classification (NCBI taxonomy): domain Eukaryota; kingdom Viridiplantae; phylum Streptophyta; class Pinopsida; order Pinales; family Pinaceae; genus Pseudotsuga; species Pseudotsuga menziesii. The sequence continues at coordinate 61,554 of LPNX010056520.1, read as the reverse complement.
TTACTCTCCCCACCCAGGTTCTATTCTTGTAAGTGAGATGATGCTCTTGTGAAGCTCTTTGTAATAAATGTGTGAATGATGAGCTGGCCATACCTTGATTCAGTTTGAATATCAGGTATTGGGATTTTCCATGGAGTATCCCTCTAACAAATGGTGAACCACATTTAAAAAAAATTACCATAAATAAAATTAGATGACATTGACGAGCATTCTTCTTCCTAGTCTCTATCTCGTCATAAAATCCTTGTACTTAATCTGTTTTCAACTCTCCAGAACTCACCGTAGTTCAGAAGTGACACCAATCACCAATACTTAATCTGTTTTCAACTCTTCAGAACTCAACGTAGTTCAGAAGTGACACCAGTCACTAGTACTGTCGACCTGACAACTGTGAAGAATCGGAAACAACAAGAAAATCGAGCGGAAGTGAATTTGTGACTCGTGAGTTTCCTCCATGCCCGTGGGATGGGAAAAATCTCCATTCGAGATAAGCTCATCAAAGCATCATGCATGATGCATGATAGAGTAGCATTTCACTTTGCTTTGCCCAACGAAAAAGTTTCGCATGTATTTATCAACGTATTGAAAACATTGGAGGAATGTTGAAATAATTTCAGTAGGAATATATGGCTTCAATTAAGTCACGAACATAATATTCACAATTTTTTTCAAAGCTAGGAACCTAATATAAACAAGTGGAATAAGCAACGTAGTTGCTTAGTACCTACCGCTTAAGAAAAGATTGGAAGAACAGGAATTTGTGATAATGAAAACAGAAACTCGTCACAATGAAAATAGAAATTTGCCATAACTAAAACATAAATTTTATTAAAACAGAAATGTTTAAGAGTACGGACCACAATGTGTAAAACCATAAATTCATTGTAACTAAAACATAAATTTGTCACAATGAATACAGAAATTTGTCATGACTAAAACAGAAATCTTTAAGAGAACGTACATAACTTACATAGTAATGTAGTTGCACATTTATATTTTAGACAAAAAGAAGGAAAGTGATACATTTTTTGACAAAATATGCTGGCTGTTTGAAAGGAATTGCTGTCAAATTCAACAACAAAATATTCTGTCTTTAAAGAAAATCAAAATTCGTCATAACTGAAAAAGGAATTTGACAAAATATGCTATTGTGTCTGTTTGAAAGAAATTGCTGGAAAATTCAAGAAGAAACTATTTTTTCTTTAGAGAAAATCAAAGTTGAGCTAGAAGGCTTTTGATTGTTGCAGGAGCTGATTATTGTAGTTCCTGAAAAGATTAGAGAGATAATATTAATGTTAGCACATTTGACATATGTTTAAAAAAAATAGAAGTTGCTAATATGCAATAGCGGCAAACAATACTGTAGAAACATTTGAACAATAGTTGACTAACATATCTTTTGTAATGTGTTTTTTTTTTGTTGCATAAACATGTTAATCAGATTTCATTTGATGAATTGTCCCTTTAAGTCAACAATGACATCATCTTGGTCAAGTATGAAGACTCCATCAAAAAAGAAGTCACGCATGAAGTAGACCATAACATATTTGTCTTTTAAGTAGTCTTGATACGATACAGCTGTTAAAGATGGGAGTATTGTTTTCAAGAGATCAGATTTCAAAGTACATGGTACTTTTCCACCTTCACAGTCGACTATATTGCATTTTAATCGGTGTGAATAGATGAAATTGCTCTCAGCATCACACCTAGTACAATATAGAAACTTTCCTTGTATTGTTCCGAAATTTTCTGCTGCCAAGTTGCAATTTAAACATATTGGTTCAAAAGGATTTGAATATGCATTTGATGCAAGTAGTTTTCCCTGAACCTATTACACATTTTTCAATTGGATTAGGAATCGAAATTTTCAAAAGATGGAAAATGCACACAGTAAGTTAATGTGAAATGGTTCTAATGTGTTACTTTTTTTGTAGATTGAAGCAGTGTCTGTAGATCACTCAATGCTTTTTTTGATCGTAGTGGTGTTATGAATGTTGATTGCCCAGTACGTAACATGTTTGGTTGTGCCTCCTTTCGTCTAACAACATTTCTAAATAAACATATTGGAAACTGTTTCTTTGAGACTTTGTCTTCAATAGAAGCAAATTGAGATGCAAATGTTGGAAACAGTTGCAGCTGTATTTCAAGAAAGCAAATCTATTATTTTATAATATAAAGAACAGGAATAGAATATTTTGCAAGATAAATGCATAGATGGAAGTTTTCTTATGATTGATTTGTCATACTGTGAATGTCCATCCTTTATTTCTAGAATATATTGCGTTCCTCATTTCTTTGTGCTAGTCACAATTGCGCCTATTGTTCCAATTGCATATGCGTCTGGTGTTTGTAGGAGTCTTTTTATGCATGTGTTCGGTATGAAACTGTATTCTTGAGAACCTGGTGCTATGTTTTCTATGGTAGTCTCCTGATCTACTAGTAAAATGCATTTTGATTCACAATGATCGTAGTCAGTTTTTGCTGTGATTTTGAAGTCTCTTACACATATGGATTTTCCTGGAAGCAATTTTTCTTCATGCTGTTCTATCAGATTCCCACGTACATTTAGTGTAATTCTCATGTCGCCTTTGGCATCTGTCAAGTCTGCTCAGAAAATCTCACTGGTTTTACGCAGTTTATCTAGCATTGTTCTATATGTAACAATGATATTTCCGTGAAAAACGTTTCCTGCTTTGCAACTAGTCAATTCTTCAATACTGATTGGCATCAAGAATATTTCTTCATGCCTGCAAATTTTAAGTGAGTCTAAGTTGGAAAAAGATTATCGTAAAATAATGTTTTGAGATCATATGCACTAGTCTATACCTTTTGGATTCTGTTTTAACTAGGTCTTTTTCCTGTTCTGCTTCGATCTATCTTTTCACGTTGGTATCCCTAGAAGAGATATTTTTAAGATTAGAGTAAATGGGATCAACTGTAACATACAAAACAATAAAACAAAGAAAACAAATTGCTAGTGGAATATCTCAGGAGTCATAGCAAATGCGAAACCACAATGAAATATGGAATGGTAAGTAGAACTATAGATATTAATGGTGAAATTTACGGTTTTAAAAACAGGTTGCAGAAACAAATGCAATTTACACAGCTATTTCTAGAGCTAGTATAGCTCGTAGAGAACATCAGTTAGCTTAAAAGGAGAGCCCGTAAGGAAAAGAAGAAATGGTGGTTTTGTTCATTGGTACAGCCATTGCAGAGAAGAGTCTAGGTGCAGGAACTGTGAAGCCACAGATCAGGAAAGTTACAAGAACATGAAACTCTAGTCTTTTTCTTCATTGTGAAATCTCATATGACGGTTGAGAACAGACAGTGCACACGCTCGCTGTGCAGAAAATTGGTGAGGTTGCTTGGGATGCAAAGGTTATGTTTCATTGGGTTTTGTAAAGTATTGGAATCCGTTGATTCCACACCCTCTTAGTAGGGTCAGCTCTGAAGGTCTCATCTCCATACAAAGTATGTTGGTGAAGCCACGTATTAAAGAACTGTTGGGGATGTCTGATCACATTCAATTTCCATTGTCAGTCGGAGAGCTGGTTTGTAACAAATATAAAGTTTGCATTAAATTAAAAGTCTTGCTTTATTTAAAAAAGAAGGAAACGAGGCGTATTAATAAAAAGATAGCTTGTCTTCTTATTTAAAGTAAACTACCTATTTGAAACAGGTTTAAATCAATATGTTTCAAAAGAAGAGGAAACAACATTAATTAAAGGAACAAGACTGTCAAGTTAAAAGCAGATTTGTCTTATTAGAAAGAGATGCAGCATAGTTTTATTATGAAAGTAGTATAGTTAAAAAAGAAAGTCCAGTATATTGCAGGCATTAGAAAAGAAGAAAATTAGAAAAGAACAGTTAGAAGAAGAATCAGCCATGACAAAGAGAAACAATGATGCTGAGAAGAAAAAGAAACTATTTGATTATGCTCATAGTTTTTCTGTTGCTTCTATTGCCTCTTTTTCCTGTTCTACTTTACTATGTCTTTTCATGTTACTGTTCAAACAAATATCTATTAGATTATAGTAAACCATGAATAATATAGACATATAGACAAATCAAACCAATAGCAAGAATGTTTATGATACATTGTCTATTGAAGCAGAGACCACGATTATTTATTTACTTGTAATAGTTAGAACGTATGAATTTGAGAAAACAATCAACATTCATAACACAACTATTATCGAAGACAATGACGAAGAGAAATCTTTTGACGATATTTATTAATACTCACATTTTTCTTTTGTTTCTAGTGTTGCTTTTTCCTGTTCTACTTTTCTTTTCATGTCAGTGCTGCAATAAATATTTATTAGATTACAGCAAGAGATGAATAATATAAAAATATGGAACAATAAAATCAATAAGAAGGATGTTCATCAATGCAAATTGAAGGAAAAAATCTATATCTAGCTACTTTTCTACCATACTGACTATTTGCTACAGTGAACAATTGAAATCGTGCAACATTTGGCAACTGTAGAACTGTGACACATGGGCAGAATGGTGGAATGAAATCTTTTGAAATGATGTTTAATAATACTGACATTTTTTTTGATGTGTCTATTGCTTCTTTTTGTTGTTCTGCCTTGCTATGTCTTTTCATGTTCCTGTTCAAACAAAGATTTTATAGATTATAGTAACTAATGAATAATACAAACATATAGAACAATAAAATCAATAAGAAAAAACTGTTATAAATGCAAATTGAACAAGAAAATCTATTTGAATGTAGCTAGTTTTCTATGCCACTATTCTATGTTCCAATAAATGCCATTGGATATTTAAAGCAAGATAGAACATGGAGATTTATTGAGGAGGCCAAGTAGAAAGTGGAGCAACAAATTGTTAGTTGTTTCAAAATAGATAAATTCTACAAAATAGAATACGGTTATAAATAATATCACAGGAAAGAGAACTTTACCTTCAGTGTTTTCTGGAAATAGAACTAGTTGTGTATAAACAATGGATCCTATCAACTTATGTTGTTCTCAATACTATTATTGACTGTTGTATAAATTTAATGTGAATTTTATAGAAGATGTACTAGAAGATGCAATATGTCATGGTTAGTCCAATATGCATTTGACATTCGGACTTCACAATGCTGAGTTTGCACATTTGTCCAAATGTGATCAATAACAGGCTTTTCTTTTTGTAAAAGACTATTTGTTATTTCTTGCATATGTAATGATTGCATAAATTGTTGTAGGAGTTTGCTATTATCATTTCTTGCATGGATATTGACATTGAAATCACCAATTATCAGAACCATAGTGTCTTTTATATATTTATATTAAAAATATTATTATCTTATAGTAAAATATTAATAATTTATAGTAAAATTTTAGGAATTCTATAAAATTTACTATTAACTAAAATTAACTAATTCTATTAATATTGATCTTCAGGTTAAGGTCGGTTTAAAATTAAAAAAATTATTATAATTAATTTACTATATTTACTAAGCACCTGCCGAGGCAGGTATATTGTTATCGATTACAAGTCAAACTCCATTGACTTTCAATTAGTTTTTCTCTACAGAAATATTAAAATGTCATTTTCCAAAGTTTAATTTTATTATTTAATTTTAATATTTTTAAAATATTATTTTTTAAATTATTGATTGGATAATAAAAGTAGTGAGTCCTCAAGTTTTCTTGAAATTTGGTATCTGGTTTTCATATGACATGTGCCAAAAGATGATGTCATTGTAGTTATTATTCATGTTATTTGCTTTTATTTGTTCCCAACACCTTTCTCTCCACCTTTAGATATGCTACATTTGGCAGACATGCACATTTGACATGCAACATGTTTGTTGGATTAACAACCAGTTCGCATGCAGCTAATGTGTCAAACTGATAGTTGCAGCGGAAACCTTGAAAACAATGTATCTGCTGGCCTCTTTGAACTTTGTGGAATCTTGTAGGGTGAGCCGACGGTTTGTTAAAATATGAACTAAACTTATGGGCTCGCTCAATTTGGACAATCGCGAGAACTACCACATTCAACTACTAAAACTTCACTTCAACATTGATTTTATTTGAGTTTTTTAAACGGCATAAGAAACAAGAGATGATCATATATGTCTGTTATAAGTATTTTATCAAAGATATTGATAATAAGAAATAGTTTTAGAGCATGGATAACATGTACATATCTTATCCATGTGGGACTTAACTCATCATACAAAATAGGAACTAATTTAGCAATTTCCTACGATGTAAATTTAGACAACGTTTTTGAAAACTACTTTTTTGTTAACGTCACTTATAAATAAATTTAGTATATTTAATTTTGAAATATAACATTTTTGTTTGAAATATAAAATTTTAGTTTTTATTTTTTTAAAATATAATTAGATTAAAAAATATATAAAATTTAAAAAATATATATAACAATTTTCAAATTTATAATATATTAATATTTAGTATTCAAAGGCATGCCAAATATTTATTGTTTTTATTAAATTTATGTTCAGGTTGGTACATAAGAATTATTGTTTTCTTTGCATTGTTTTATCACATCATTTTTTTAATTGAAAGACATTTTTTGATAAATATTTTTTTATTTTAATTATATCTAAATAATTTTTTTTCTTAATTTTAATTATATCTAAATTATTTTGCTTTTGTTTTGACTAAATATTGTTTTTTAGATTTGTCTCTTAATTAAGTAGTTATTTATATAAAATATATATATTTTAAATATCGAAATCAAGATTATTATTGAATTAGATGTAATGTAATCATGATTTAATTGTCGTGATTATCAGCTAACTTCTATCGTTCTTGTTTGTAACTGAAATTTTCATATATTTAAAATTAAATATAAAATATTTTACAAACAAATTTTCCTTCTTCAAAAGACAATCTCGTAATGTTATTTTCAATTTAATTTAAGTAAAAAGTTGAAATTTTACATTTGATTTGACTATTTTTATTAGGCAAAGAAATTATTTATTTATTAATTAATTTTCCAATATTCTTCAAAATAATATTTGTCAACTCGTATTCTTTAAAAAAAATATTTGCCCAAATTTTATGAAATAAAATTATTTTACTTTAAAATTTGCCAAGATTTTATAAAATAAAATAATTTTATTTTAAAATTTGCCAAAATTTTATAAAAACTATATAAAATCTTTAGAGATTTGAATACTCTTAGTAAAACAATGTCAACAAATTATAATTGTCATTTTAAGAATTAGTACTTGATAAATGTATGCCGTCTTTGTTAAAGAAGATCAACTAGTTAATTGTTAAAGTTGGCCTAACAGGCTGTCACTTTTCAATCAGTCAAAAAAACCATGACTGCACTCAAAGAAACAAGCACTGTACAACCACCAATAAGATAATTTTTTGATGCTATGTAATGCAAATTTTACAAGAAAACAATTAAAAATATTAACATATATCAACATAATTTTTTTTACTAAAAGTAATTTAATTTAATTTATCATTTTCAAAGTGAAAATTGAAGGGCATACACCAAAAATATATATAATACATAATTTTTAATTTGAAAACAAAAATCAATATCAAACATTATATAAAGTGACATTATATAAAGTGACTGGCAAAAACATAAAAACAGTTAAAAAGGAAAACATCATAAAAATTTACTTCAAATTTAACCTCTGTATAGTGCTCACATACATAGACTTGTCAGCCAACAATCTAACTGGTCCTATCCCTTCCCAGCTACCAAATCTGAAGCTTGTGTTGCTCAACGATTTAAGAATTCATATACACAGCCTGCCAATAAGAATTCAATTTTCACAATGGAATTGGCGTAAAACAACACAGCGAAGATTCATGGCGTAAGACTGCGAATTGAATTTAATGGTCTCCAGAGACTGTCAAAGGATTTTGGAAGAATAGAAACTGCTCTATAATACTGCTGCCATGAACTATAGGAATGATAAGAATAATGTAAACTGGAAACAAATCAACCACCTTCTACTGTGCATGAACGTGGAGTCAAAGATATGGAGGCAAGATTCAACACTACTGCTACGAGACCTATGGAAGTGACTCCAGAGAAGACTATGCCTGAAGGTTTGGAAAAGTTTACACAAGCTACAGTAAAAGTACAAGTGGAGAATGTGCCAGAATAAAGGGGGAATACCCCAAATGAGTCAATACTTGGGAATGACACTGAGAAGGTGAGGAAACCCCAATAAAGAGGCATAACCTTTTCGAAGTCTTTCCATTGCAGGCCGTAATAATGAAATGGAGAAATGTTATTGAGTCATTTGGCCAAGGCATCCTTTTGTTGCAGGCACATAACCAGATTATAAACAGACTTTGTGAACAGTGGGTTTCATTTTATGACCAGAAAAGAGAACCATGGGAGTTCCTATTGAAAGAATGGCACAGCATGCAAAAATCTCTGCAAGCTGCTCAGGATATGAAAGCTGAAGTAAATAATTCAAAATTGGACAAGGAAAGGATGTGCCATTTGGCCTTTGAAGCTCCAATTCAATTGCTCCTTATGGATGGGTTTTAGACACGTTATGCCTTACCTTCCTTATATCAGTACGCCTGGCCTTTCTATAACTTCTATCCATTCCATATGGTAGGTGAGTGGAGCCGTTTCCTTAAGGAAATGGAGTTTCCCAAAATCCTTTCTGTCTTTATTGTCCTCCAGTACCAATTCGAAGTAGACAGACATTACTACGGCTATATGCGATCGCGTATTGGGGATGGGAGTGTGGATAAGGAGGCTGATGTAAAATCGCTCGACTTAATGCTGACCTGACGCAAGTAGAAAGGATTTGAAAAAGATAGGCTAAGGAAGACAAGGAGCTGCAAACGGTGCATAAGATGTACTTGATCAGGTTCAAAATGACTAAGGATTGAAGAGGAAGGCAAGACCACCCCGTTTGCGGAGTCGAACAAGTCATAAATCCAGAGGATGAAGAGGCCTATCGTCATCGGCGGGAAGCTCTTTTACTCTGTAACAAGAAGAGAATTACCACCCCCTCTTCCCACCATAGGGCCTCCTACAGTAGGGTTATGCAGAGCATGAGACTACATCACCCCAAGTCAAGATCAAGAGCACAATAGCCGAGGCACAAGCCTTGTTGTTGCAGCAAAAAAAATGTCCCTAATGCAGCTGCAGCAGTCAATTCAGCAGCAAGACACAAGGATAGATACCATGGGGGATTGATTCCAGCGTCACCCCACCAGCCATTGCGACCGCGGATGCTACTGCAAACTCTGCCAAGGCCCCCTCTAGTAATTTCACCAGCTGTGGTCATGGTTCCAATAACAACGGAGGAATCCGACTCAAACGACTTCGAAAGAGGGTTGCGGGAAACCAGCCGGGAAGGAGAAGTGGCCCTGCCTGGAGACACTTCTTTTCTTTATTTGGAATAAGAAAGCACACATGATGAGACCTACGCTAGGGTGGCCATTAAGAAAGTATCGACTGAGGTCGCACCTTCACCGCCATAGATGGCTAGAAAAAAGAAAACTCCCACTAGGTCCATAGGAAAAAAGGTCTTCGAGTAAGCAGAGCTAACCATGGCAGAAGCCCGAGACCTGGTCGCATCTATAGGGACAATTTTTGGATGGGCAGTCATAATGGGAGAGGCACAGCAAGAATAAGTGGTTAACGAGTTCCTGTGTCTCCACCCAGGAGCAGAAGTACAAAAGAAACCAACCTTTGGGGAGTTAGTCCCCCCAGTACAGTAAGCACCATTCGACGAGGTGTACAACCCTCTTGCAATACTACAAGCTACCAGATCCGGATTTGAATTCAAATTCCAGACAGAACGGGCATAAAGAGTCAACCGTCGAATCTGCAGGGTGGAATAGCAGCTGACCTGAACCACTTAGGTACAGCGAACTAGTCCAACAACCAATTAGGGAACAATAGTAAGGGAAAGTGGCCAAAGCGCCGGCCAGCCGAAGAGAATCGACAAGGGAAAAGAATCCATAAAAGTATTAAGCCCTGAGCATTATTCACACACAGACATACATATAAATTCTAATACTAAAACTATTAAGCAAATCCTGACCTGAGCAAGTTGAAGAACACCGTCAATGGCCAATTTGCATCCAACGACCACGCCCTTGCTAGTTACCCCACCATACCCTAGTCCTTTGTCCTTCTCCTTCTGTCCCTCTTGCCCAGCAGCAGCAAGATTCGACGGCTATCGAGTGTACGTTTCACTGCAAGCTCTAGGGTTACATATTTTAGCTACCAAGGAAAGATATAGAGGCTCACATCTGATAATCTATGGTTGAAAATGCAGGCTGAAGCAAGCAAAGATGCAGGGGCTCGTCCTCACAATGGAGCTAACAATAGAAATCTTTTATCTTACACCGTGAGGTATGCCGCACCAACTCTAAAAAACGTTATATTAGACCTTGTAAATTGAAGCCGAAGCCAAGCAGTATCAGTTCTTCGTTTTGTGTCGCTGCGGTGAGGGCCTTTATACACCAGTAATAGGGTGGCAGCAATAGGTATCGCAGAGAGAGGAACGCATTGCAGTGATCATCGAACATGGAAGAACTATTTGAGGCAGGATGCCATCAATTCCAGGTTGATCGCTTTGATGCTTGCGGGCTTTACGAATTCACCCAACGAAACTGGACCCAAGGACTGGGAGAACGAAACAAAATGAAGCTACTCGAACACAGGGGCTGCTCAAACATGGATGCCTGCTTTTTGCTAGGAGATGAGCTCGTGGATGCTGGTAAAACCCAATAAGTTGGTAAAACCCGTGGATGCTATAAACCGAGGAATGCTTAAAACTGCCCTGAAACCCAAATCTCGTCCTTTTCAATGCATTTAGGGTTATGCAGGGGCTCGTCCTCACAGCGGAGCTAATAATAGAAATCGTTCAAAGCACAGCTGTATGGTCCAAAGCACGATACCCATTCTTCAATGCAGGCTGGTACATAAATCATAAATCATATAATAAATTTATATGTAATTTATATTCAAAATTCCATAATTATGATGTCAACTTTGACACTTTTCAATCCAAATCCAGATAGAAAATTTCGAGGCTGACATAATCTATGACCAACCAATCACAAAACAAATAAATAGTTTTTTAAGAAAATAAAAAAATAATTTTTTTCAAATTCTAAAGTCTAACCTTCTAAACACATTTTCATTTTTTTGAACTAATAGAAAGTCAATGAAGTTTGACTTGCAACCAATTGCTATATACTCTGCCTGTAGCAGGTATAATAATGAAAAATTTAATCTTAATTTAATTAATTATATTGCATTTATTATATTATGATGTTGATTAATGTTTATTAAAGCCCACTTTATATATAGTTTTTTTTAAAGATAATAACATATTTACACCAAATTTATATATGGTTAACCTTAGATAAAGCAGGTTTAGAGGTTAATCATCATTATTATCAACATATTTACATGTTTTTTTAATTAAAAGGATAATATATAATTTAAGAATATTTAAATAATGGAAATTTTAATCTTAACTATATTAATTAATTTTCATTTATTATATTATGTAATAATTGTATATAGCTTGTCTAATCTTAATTCAATTAATTTATTTAGATCAATAATGTTGGTCTTACTATATTATGTAATAATTGTATATAGCTTATGGGACCACAATTAATTATATTTATATCAATAATGTTGGTTTTACCATATTATGTAATAATTGTATATAGCTTATAGGAACATAACATAGTGACCTATTTTTTTAAAATTTGAAACATAATATATAATTTTGAAATATTTAAATANATTTTCAAATTATTATATATATATATTCAAATTACATATATATATAAAGTGTTGTAAGTTGTAATATACAACCATATATAAGGGCCTCACTTGATGTTTTCATGGGTCTTTCTTTGCCCCAGATATATCACCTCACATAAAACTTTACAACTTTTATAGGTTGTAGGGTTTGGATCACCATAAAACTAAAAGGACTTAATGGATTAACATAAAACAAATGAGACTTAATAACTTTTATTTTAGTATTAATATTTTTTTTTGTAAGTTAGACTTTCCATTTACAACTTCTCATTTTATTTACTGATTACCAATTGCTCCAACCTTCATGAGCATTTCAGCATTAACATTAAATCATAATATAATGAAAGTAATAGAAGAATTATGCTTCATCTGATTTATTTAAGCTAATAACTAATGCTAAATCCATCTTTAATAAGGTTTGGATAAGTATAAAACAGAAAAGACTTAAAAAGTTTTATTTCAACATTAACATCAAGTCATAATGTAGTCAAAGTAATGGCATATTTCCATCCTATTGAATTATTCTTGCACCAAAGTACCATTGACCCTATTGTACTTGCTTTGATAAGCATATCTTCCACTTTCAAGTAGTCATATATATGTGTTAAAGATATGGATTCCTATGTCTTTATCAACTCTTTTAATTATTTCCACTTTGACTAAGTGTGATATTTAACAGCTAAATGCTGATTTTGATTTTATTTATAACAAAGCTAGAGTCCCCAAATCTATTAATTTATGCGTTGGATTTTTTTTCAAAACATGATGATGATGATGATTAACGTTCACTAGGATCAAATTTTTCCTATCGGACGTTAAGAAGGATAATACTTGGTTTACTTTAAAATCTTATTCATGTGCTAAAAATTCTTACCAAGAAGCTTTCCAAGCTCACTATAGTTTTGACAAGTTAGGAGGTTATAAAGGTTTGTCTCTATTCTAGATATTCTTGAAATAGTTCATAGTCCTCTATCATTCAGTAATCTCCACTTCGACGACAATCCATGCACCAGCTCTCTGTCTACAAAGAACGCCCACATCCATTCATCATGCACATCCTTTTATACGTATATGTCCTTAAACCCTTTACCTGTTCGTATGCCTGGCGGTCCATTTCCATAACTGATCAAATAGTTCGATGCCTTATGACAGACAAGGAGTCCAAACGCTGAGTAATCATGAGTTTCTGCAACATATCTTCATCATTTGGCTTCTTCTGCAATTGTCATTTTATGCAACAAATCAGAGTTTCCACACTCCTGGTTCCGTAGTTCTAGTTCTGCAATACTGGTTCTGCACCAATCAATATGCACCATTGATCTTCTTCGAGCTCTCCATGACCATTGATCTCAGAAGAAAATCGGATATCGGATATGTGATTTTTCTTGATATCATTCCATGACTTCTGCTTTCTGTCTTCCACACATCCTTTTCTGCATAATAAATCCGCATTGTCGATTTCTTGTGAAACATTTTCATGTCATTGATCTTAGATCAGGTGCGAGATGTGGATCCTGGGTCTTCAACATTTTGTTAAACAACTTCCATACTTTTTCACTTTCCACCTTCCACTTGCAAAAATCCTTCTGCGTCGTCGATTTCTTTTGCACCCTTTCCCGACCGTTGATCTTAGATACGGTGCGGGATGCAGATCTTGGGTTTTCAACATTTGTTTGAACAACTTCCAAACTTTTCACTTTCTGGCTTCTGCTTAAAAACTCTTTCCGCGACGTCGATTCCTTGTGCACCCTTTCCCAACCGTTAATCTTAGATACGGTGCGGGATGTGGATATCGGGTTTTCAACATTAGTTTGAACAATTTCCAGAATTGTCGCTTTCTAACCTTCATTTGTAAAACTCTTTCCGCGTCGTTGATTCCTTGTGCACCCTTTCCTGACCATCGATCTTAGATTTAGTGTGGGATGCAGATCTCAGGTTACAACATTTGTTTGAACAACTTCTATACTTTCTGATTTTCGACTTCCATTTGCAAAACTCCTTCCACGTCGTTGATTTATTGTGCGGGTTCACTCCTGACCATCCGATCTATTCATCGGATTACCTTTCAAACTTTGCGAATTTGCTCTTGACCGTTGATTTCTTTTTCAGGTTCACTTGTGATCGTTGGATCTGTTCATCCAATTACCTTTCAAACTTTGTGGATTTTTTCTTGACCGTTGATTTCTTGTGCGGGATTACTCCTGACCGTCAAAACTATTTTTTATGCTTATCACGGCCGAACTCTGCGGATCTGTGTCTCTTTGATGCATAAATCAAACACGATCGTGGATCTATTTGATGAAGCAAAAGCCATTGATTCTTTTGAGTCCTCTGCTTATCTAGAACTATGTTTCCATCAATGAAAACCAAATCACACTCTGATATGTTTCCACATGACCGCAAAAACCTCCAACAATTTCCTCCTTTGGAATTGATGGAAATATTCAACTCTTGGATGCATGTTGTACTAGTAATCATCAATTTTTTTATCATATGTAACAAACAACTTCTCTCCCTTTGACATCGATGTCAAAGAAGAATCTATAGCACAACTCCCCCTATCAAAGTGAACAAGTTATTTGGAATAAGATATGATACCTAGCTTTTGGCATAGGTACTCAAACTGTGTATTTGGTAAGGGTTCAGTGAAGATATCGATAGTCTATTATGTAGAAGGAATAAATATCAATTGAAATACTCTGTTTGTAACCTGGTCCCTTAAGAAGTGATACTTAATAGGTATCTACTTAGTCTTGGAATGTAGGAATGGATTTTTGGACATACTAATGTCACGTGTATTATCACAATGAAGAGGAATGGGATCAACTTATTTTACCTCTAGGTCTTCCAGTGTTTGAATCATCCATAGAATTTGTGTACAGTAGGTGGCAGCAACAATGTACTCAGCTTCTATAGTGGATAAAGATATTGAGCCTTGCTTCTTACTTAGCCATGCAACTAAAGAATCACCTAAGAAGAATGCACCTCCACTTCTGCTCTTTCTTTCATCCAAACAATTTTCCCAATCAACATCTGAATATGCAGTTAATTGAAGATTTTGATTTCTAGGATACCAGAGACCATAAGTCATTGTGCCCATCAAATATTTAAATATCCTCTTCACAACTACCAAATGAATTTTCTTAGGAGCAGATTGAAATCTTCCTACCATTCCAACAACTTGCATTATATCAGGACGAGATGCTATGCTGTAGAAGGGACTTCCTATCATTGTCTGATATGTTCTTTGATCAACATCAAGTGAGGGATCATCCTTGCTAAGTTTACAACCAACAACCATAGGTGTATTGACAAGTGATGAGTCTTAAATTTTAAATTTCTTCGACATCTCCTTCAAATACTTCTCTTGGGAGAGAAATAAGCCTTCAAGATGCTAAATAATGTGAATACCAAGGAATAGTGATAGTTCTCCTATCATTGACATCTCAAACTTAGATTGCATGGCATTAGAAAACCACTGCAAAGAAGAATCATTAGTGCATCCAAATATAATGTCATCCACATACACCAAAACTACTAATAGATTATGACCTTCATATTTGATATATAAGTTACTATCAATAATACCTCTCTTGAAACCTTTGTCCTGTAGATAATTATCTAGTCTATGATACCAGGATCTTGGTGCTTGTTTCAATCCATATAGATCCTTCTTCAGTTTGCATACATTGTCAGGATTGTCTATCAGTTGGAACCCTTCTGGTTTTTCTATATAGACTTCTTCTTCTAGATATCCATTGATAAAAGCTGACTTAACATCCATCTGATACACTTTGAAGTTCTTGTGAGTGGCATAGGAAAGAAACATTCTGATAGCTTCCAATCTTGCTACTAGTGCAAAAGTTTCATCAAAATATTGTCCCTCAACTTGGGCATACCCTTTACAAACCAATTGATCTTTATTCCTTACAATATGTCCTTCTTCATTCATATTGTTTTTAAACACCCACTAGGAGCCTATTACATTTTTATTTGCAAGTATATGAACCAACTCCCAAGTGTTATTTTTCAATTTGATTAAGCTCTTCATTCATGGCTTTAACCCAATATTCATCCTCACTAGCCTCTTCAAAATTCTTATGTTCCATCATAGATAGCAAAGCAATCTGAGATTGTTCTGAAGATTTGATCAACTTTCTTCTAGTCTGCACTCCTTTATTCTTGTCACCAATTATCTGAAAGTTGCGCAGGATCGACAGAAAAGTCAAGCACACCTTAAAAGAACTCCAAAGCAGTTTCAGGTAGGTGAACATGTGTTCATCAAGGTGAGGCCCAAAAAGAGCTCTCTGAGATTGGGAAGTTGTGCAAAACTAGCACCTCATTACTGTGGTCCATTAGAAATACTATCCAAGATTGGACAAGTAGCTTATCAGTTAGCATTACCACCAAATTTAAGAGTACATAATGTTTTTCACATTTCTGTATTAAAGAAATATGTTCATGATGCTACTCATGTTGTTAACTGGAATGATGTACAGGTGGAACAAGAAGGAGATTTTCTGGTGGAACCGGACTGTATCCACGGGCGGAGGGAGATCACACTTTGGAACCGCACCATTGGTCAGGTGAAGGTGCAATGGAAGCAACTTAGTCCAGAGGAAGCCACCCGGGAATTGGAAAGTAATATGTGAGATGCATATCCAATTTTGTTCCAGGGGAATTCTGAAGACGAAGAAAAAATAAAATCGAGGACGATGTTATACTTTAAGGGGGTGTGTATGTCACATGCTCCAATTTTGCAAAAACAATGCCATATTATTTTATTTTATTTGAGGACAATATGTTAAATTTTATGCTAAGTTGTAATTGATGACTCAGCAAAGTCAAGGATATTTAATGTAATTCTGAATATTTTAATTATAAATAAATAAAGGATTATGTCACATGCCCCAATTTTGCAAAAACAATGCCATATTATTTGATTTTATTTGAGGACAATATGCTAAATTTTATGCTATGTTGTAATTGATGACTCAGCAGAGTCAAGGATATTTAATTTAATTCTAAATATTTTAATTATAAATAAATAAAGGAAGAGACAACAGCTTAGGAGAGCTATTAAAAGAGTGTTTACTGGTCGAATTGGTGGAGGAGACTGGGTGGAGAGAAAACTAACATGTGGCAGCATCCTCAAACCACTTCCAACTATTGCAGGTGTCAACCTCCCTACAATTGGGGTCATGATTCCCCAAGAAAGTGGAATCAGAGCAGGTGGCTCAATTAATGACAACTGACCCAAAAGACCTAGGCAATCTTTATAAAAATTCCCATTGAAGAGAGCTGAGGATGCTCATTCTAGGGAAGTGATCATTCATGTTGAATGAATGTACTTCAGAGAAATTCAATGGAAGGGATATTGGAAACTATTTGATGGGATAAATGCTGAGTGATCTAGTGTAGCTTTTAAGCTAAACGATCTTACTACTGAGTGCAGGGTATTTTATTGAGTTATTGGAACAGTCTACTGTTTGCATGCTCCAACAGTTCTCATCCAAGAAGACTAGGAACAGGCTCGGGGGTCTTGAGGAAGCGTTGTTTGAGCGCTCTCCAGGAGTTTGGTAGGGAGGAACGGCCTCCTAACGCTGTTGTTGTCTATCCTAATTAGGTTCTACATTATTTTGTTTTAATTTGTTAGAATGGAAAATAATTTCTAGTCTATGTTTTTCCACACCTGGAAGGACCAGGCCGTACTCCAGCACAGATAGAGTATTTGCAGTAGATGAAAGAAAATGTTAAGAAACTGAATAGAATAGATATGGTTCTGCATTTCGTAGTTAACAGAGTAATTTATTTCAATATGTAGGTTATTATTAAAAAAAATAGTGATCTGGTTACTTTTGTTTATTGTTTTAACAAGCTTATTTATGTAAATATATTGGAAAAGAAATAGCAGTAATCAAGTACATGTAGAACGACTAAGATGATAAGAGAATATATTAGTAGATAAGATTGTGTATTTATAGACAGTAGATTAATTTTTATTCAAGTTGAAATATTATGGAGGTTAAACTATGTTATGATAGGTTTATATTTCTTTGTGTTCACTTAGTAACTGAATGAAATGCAGTAGAAAAATCACAGTCAAGTTACAGTGTTTACATTCAATTCAGTAAATAAATAAACCACTAATCATATAGTTTATTTTCTAATAATATCAATTAATTTAAGACTAATAATTACTATAAACTAAATATGGTTATATTAAAAAACTTAAATATAAAGAGCAAACTAAGTTACATAATCTATGCTTATCTTCATAAAGAACTCTGAGTAAATTCTATCTGTCAGTTTACTAAATAAAAACAATGAGAATATGATTAACAACTAATAGAAAAATAAATATATATCTATGTAAAAACTGTTTTATAATTATCAGACAGGCTTATAACTGTAAAGGTAAACTTCAGGGTCGAAACCCTAAACCAAATTTATTTAATCATTATAAATAAAATACATTTAAGCTACAATCCAATTATCTGGATAATTATATCAATAAACAATTCAACTACTATAGACTGTTTACAGTCCTTTTTAAAGACAAATGTAATGTTACAAGTTAAATTGTCATGACACACCTGTAATGAAAATTTAACCAAGTTAATAAGTAGTAGAACCTATTTAAAATTAAATTGAAAAATTAAATTTAGACAAGGGTTTCATTCAGGAAAACCATAGCTTGTGTTTCCTGAGCAAATAAGTAAATATTATAAATTACACACTATGACTTGGTTACAGTCTTAAATAATAATCATAATATATTTACAAAAGATAATAGACAATGATAATCTTCATTAACATTCGATTAGGGAAAACCCTAACATACACAGAGTCACAATATACAATACCATTGCAAAATGAGACTGAGCTCGAAGAAATTTTTTCTTAAAAACCAATGTATTGCATTGACAGGTCGTAAGGATAGAAATTTAAACTAATTACAACACACAACTCAAGGCCAGGACTACCCAATGACATAGCGAGGGTTTTCAAACATAATAGAACAAACAACTTTAAAAAAAAAAAAAAAACCATGTAATTAATGGAGAAACCGGACAAGCTCCCAAGCTCGATGTTTCACCATCGATAACCCTGTTACAAGTAGGGTACGGACCCATTTGTTGAACCTAGGGCTTACCGGATTGGAGCCATAAGTCCTCATATCCAGCCAGCATTACCTTTAACACGGGTTGCAAGAGTTGTCACAAGTCCTACAAGAAGAGCATGATACTGTGTGTTAGTTTCAAAACGCATTCGCTATTGTAAACCCTACTGTAAAAATAACTTTATTGTGAGTCTTCTATTCTAGAAAGAAAACCAAATATTTACCTTAAATAAGAGTATCGAACATTCTAGCGAAGAGATTGTCACCCATTGCAATTTGCACATACAAAATCTCCAAACCCTACGATGTCGATGGAGCACAACCAGCAGCAATGAAGCTTAGCTTATCATAGCAGTGACAGGCCACGGGGAAGGCAAAATGGAGCTAAGGACAGGCCGCAAGGCAAGTACAACAAACCAGTAAACTCTTGCATAATAACACCCATAGCTAAGAAGGTTGGCCACAAGACTGAACTCAGGAGACTATAACAACATTAAACCCAAGTTTTGGAGCAAGCTAGTATAGGAAGAACCCTCACGGCCACCATGAAACCTTGTAGAGCAGCCCGAAGGCCAGCATGAACTTTGGAGGGAGAATGACAAGCGATTAGGGTTGCAAGATTTTTATATCGCCAATACATGGACATGAGGTGACCACGTGCCCTCAAATAATTCAAACCATGCAAGGGTCGATTCCAAAGTCCACCCGCGGTTCAATCATTCAAATTATTAAAACAATGATTTTTCATCAAACTTTGAATGAGCTATGATATATGCGTATATATATATCACCACGATATTCATATAAAATATTTATCACAATGTTTGCTAGCTTTGATTTGGCGTTTGGTTAAACAATATTTTTTCTTAAACGTTGACCCTAGTGAAAGGTGGTAACCACTTAATGCTTTGGATAAATTCCGAAATCGATCATGCTTAGAACCCTTCTATCTATAAGTAGATTTATATACTTGCAAAACAATGCTAAGTATGCATGTATTATAGTCTAAACTTATTACTTATAAATAATCAGTTTGGGTGGTTATAATTTATAGAGTTGAATAACATAGTACAAGTTTATAAACATGACTTTTACAAAGTTCAACTTTGGTTTAAACTTTCATAGACTCTAGTTGCTTCTCGAACTGTCAATACTAATAAAATACCATAATTGTTTATATTGGACAAGATAGTTTGTGATGGTTCAAGATAACCTGTACTAGTATAGGGTAGAATCTTGATCATAATAATTAGATCTACCATAATAGCTACTATAGACATTAACTTAATGTAAGAGAGGAATTATGGTAATAATAAAATTGCAATGGAATAACCATGCTCAAGTCTATAATCATTAGAACAACACTGATTGACACAAAATTAGTGAGTAAGGGCATACAGTATTCCATCTAAAAATGATGCAGTTATTTTTACAATAATCAAGCTTATAATATCAAGGAGCTTTACACGAAGTAAGTTTCCCAACAGAATGTAAATAACGATCAGTTTGGTAGTTTAGTAAATAATAAGATAATGTATGTGGTTACGTTAGTACATGCAGTACGATGTTAATGTAAGTAAGAAAGTTGATAACTTGTTAGTGAACAACTGGTTTTTACATACCAATAACAGGTTGATAACTTCCATAAATAGTAAGTTAAAAATAAAATCGAAACTTATATTCTATTGAGAATCTTTACTATCAGTATCGATAGAAGCTCTTCCATGAATAAAAACAAATATCACAAATAAGTATAACATTTGCAAGTTAAGCATGTTAAATTAGAAATGAATATACGACAAAGATTACAAGCTTAGAGTTCTTAGTAAGTATCTTTGGTGTCGCTAAGCTTGATAAAGAAAGAACCCGTCATTCAGAACTCTGCTTACAAGAAAGAAACTAGAAAAGATAAACTACTTTACCTTGTTGAAGTTGCTTGAAAAATTATCAGCTTATTTTACTAGCATATTATTTTGCAAACATAAACACTTCTTGATACTTTATGAATTTAAAACGTCTACTTGATCGATCGTACCTGTGAACCTGTAAGAACCAGCAATCTGTCTGCATTAGCATAAATGATAAGTAAGCCTAGGATTCAAAGTTAGATTCCACCTACTTGCCATAAAGTAGAATCATTAGTAAACTGAAAGAAAACAGTTTGCAAGTAAATCATATTTCATGTTACGAAAAAGAAGCTGCTTTAGTTTACGTAATTTGAAAATGTATAATACTAATCGTTGGACTGTTTCATTTTTTGCTAACCATTAACTGTTAGTAAACCGCATATTCAGCATTTTATGTTATCTTAAAATTTTAATTTTTTGTGAAAATTTGGGGTACTGACACAGATCTCAGGTTTTCAACATTTGTTTTAACAACTTCCATACTTTCCACTTTTCGACTTCCATTTGCAAAAATCCTTCCACGTCGTTGGTTTCTTGTGCGGGTTCACTCCTGACCATCAGATATGTTCATCAGATTACCTTTAAAACTTTGCTAATTTTCTCTTGACCGTTGATTTCTTGTGTGGGTTCACTCCTGACCATTGGATCTGTTCATCCGATTACCTTTCAAACTTTGCATATTTTCTGTTGACCATTGATTTCTTGTACGATATTATTCCTGGCCGTCGGATCTGTTTTTGATGTTGATCATGACCTAACTCTGTGGATCTCACGGGGACTTCACTTGTTGACCAATTTCATATCGCATTAGTTCATATTGTGGGTTTTAAAATTACTAAAAATTGAACCAATATATTGCAGTAATGGGGGGGGATGAGGGGTTTAAGGTGGGGGTGGGTAGGGTGGTTTATAAGGATTGAGGTATAAAAAGGGGTGGGGAGTAGGTTTTAAGTATTGGGAGGGGGTTTCAACAAAAATATTTTGGGTCAATATCTATGGAAATTAAGGGTATTCTTTAATATCCCATGATCGCATGTGCTATGTGAGATGTTCACTAAGTGAAGTCCCTGTGGCGGATTTGCGTCTCTTTTTTGCGGAAATCAAACACGATCATGGATCTATTTGATGATGCACAAGCCATGGATTCTTATGAGTCCTATGCTTATCTGGAACTATGTTTCCATCAATGGAAACCAAATGAAACTCTAATATGTTTCTACATCACTACAAAAACCTCCAACCCAAAGAACTAGCACAATTGAAGCAAGTAGGAACTCCTAAAGCATATATGTTAGAATTTGAAAATATTTCAGTAATTGTTTATGATGTATCTATGGATAGTTTGGTTTTATTGTTAACTAAAGGATTCATGGAACCTTTGATAGGGATAGTGAAATCCCACAAGCCAACCACATTCAAGGATTCCATGAATTTGACAAGGGATTTACAGAGTGTGTTGCCAAGAATGAAATACCCTCCTAAGCAAAAATTCCCTTCCAAGTTCAAGGAAGGTAAGAAACCATGGGAAAAGGACTCGTCTACCAAAGAATTTAAAGGAGGACCAAGAAAAGAGGAGCTTAGAATAAATAAGATATGTTTTACATGCCAACAACCTTGGGTCCCAGGACATAGACGTGCCAAGGGGAAGTCACACTACATTGAAGTTTTTTCTGAAGAGGAGGAGGAGGAGGAAGAGGCACAACTTACATCCCAATAAGAAGGGTATCAAACAATAGAAGAATAAAAACCCATTCTTGATACACGAAAAATTGCATCACTTTCAGGTGTGACTAGATTCCACACCTTAAGGCTCAAGTGAAACATACAAGGCCAAAATCTCACAGTTCTAGTGGATTATGGAGCCACTCACAACTGCATAGATGCAGCCTTGGTAGAGAGGATAAATTTATAATATGAAACTTTTGATGGTTTCACATTCATCATTCCAGGTAATGATTCTATGGATTGCACTAAATGGATTCCAAAGCTTCAAGTTACTTTAGGAAATCATACTATCACTGACAATTTTTATGTAGTGAATATGGCTGATACAAATGTGTTTTTTGGAGTACAATGTATGTATTATTTATGGGAGCATACAATGAATTATCAAGTCCCTGAAATAAGGTTCAAAAATTCATAAGGGAAACCCTTCTTGTTGAGGGGAATGCAGACTTACCAACATCAAGTGGTGTCTTCTCACAACATGAGGACTATCTTGAGGAATGGAGATATAGAATTGGTTTTTGAATGTTTAATTACATCTCTTAAACCTCACTTGAACATTTCCAAGAATCCTAAGGATATATAGAAACTATTGAGTAAGAATGAGAAGGTTTTTGGAGACCTTCTACCTGGAAGACCACCAGATAGAGGTGCTGAGTATAAAATTAAGTTAGAGATAGGAAACCAACCTATCAAAATGAATCCATATAAGCCACCCAAAAGGATTCAATATGAGATTGAAGATTCCATTAAATAACTCTTGGAGTTGGGTCTCATAAGGCCTAGTTCTAGTCCATTTGTTTCTTCAGTTGTTATGGTTATAAAGAAAGATGGAACCTTGAGAATGTGCATCGATTTTAGAGATTTAAAAAAGAAGAGTGTGAAGAATATATACCCATACCAAGGATTGATGAGATCATAGATGATCTCCATGGGGCCAATTTCTTCTAAAAAATTGACCTTAGATCTACGTATCATCAAATTTGAATGAGAGAAGAAGACATACCAAATACTGCTTTCAGATGCCACTATGGTTACTTTGAGTTTGTTGCAATGCCTTTTGGCTTGAAATATGCATCTACCACATTCCAATAATGCATGAAAAAAATATTACACAAGCAACTTCCTAAGTTTGTACTTGTTTTCTTTGATGACATTCTTATTTACAGTAAAACCTAGAAGGAACACTTTCATCATCTAGAAGAGGTATTAAAACTTATGCATGATCAAACTTTGTTTGATAAGCTGTCAAAATGTGAGTTTGGTTTAACAAAGCTATTCTATATTGGACACATCATTTTTCCATATGGTGTGAATATGAATATGGAGAAAATAGGAGCCATTTTAAAGTGGCCTCGTCCCAAAAGTCTCACTGAATTAAGAGGATTCGTTGGTATTTGCACCTACTATAGAAAGTTTATGAAAAGGTTCTCCCAAATCACTTCACCTCTCACTGATTTGAAAAATAAAGATGCTTTTTAATGGAATCAAGGGGCTGAAAAATATTTCCAAATAATGAAGGAGGTAATAAGCAATTGTCATATTCTAGCCTTGCCTGATTTTTCTAAACCAATTGTCTTAGAATGTGATGCATGAGGAGGAGGCATTGGAGCAGTCCTTAAAAAAGGAAAACACACAACATATTTTGAGATTAGGAAGCTACAACCATATGAGAGGATTTACTCCATCTATGATAAATAAATTATGTCCATTATGCATGCTTTGATGAATTTTATGCAATACTTGGTGGGAAACAAATTTCTAGTCAAAACTGACCATAACAACTTAAGGTACTTCCTCACTCAAAAGGATTTAAATAAAAGAAAAAAAAAGTGGGTGAGTAAGATTCAAGCATTTTACTTTGATATTTAATATGTGAAGGGGAAAAATAATGTGGTAGATTATTCCTTATCTAGAATACCTTCTATTTCTCTAATGGATGTAGCAGAAAATTGGAAAGCCACATTAGAAGTAGAGTATGGAAAATATAATTTTTCTTGTGAAATTTTTGATGGGACTAACCATGATGATAGGTATAAGGTTTTGGAATAAATCATCTAATACAAACTTAGAATCTATTTGGTCCCTATTTAAAGTTTGATGGAGGAAATTAAAAAAAAAATATTCTATTCTAGCAGGTCACCCCGGTTTCTTCAAAACATATCAAATGTTGAGGGAAATATTTTCATGGAAAGGGTTGAAGGTGGATGTTATTGAGTATGTTAATGAACACCCAACATTTCAGAAAAATAAAGTGGATCACAATCATGCATCTAGTCTCTTACATCCCTTACCCATTCTAACACAAAAATGGGAGAGCATTTCCATGGATTTCATCACTGGTTTTCCCAAAGTATTTGGTAAGGATTTCATATTTTTGGTGGTGGATGAATCACTAAATTTGCTCATTTATTTGTTTTTACTACCAATTTCACTACTGCACAAGTGGTTTAATTATTTTTTAAAGAAGTTTTCATATTGCATGGGCTTCCTAAGAGCATTGTCAGTGATAGAGATGACATATTTTTTAGTGGATTTTGGCAAGAAATCTTCAAAATGGTGGAAAAATATTTGACACCTAGTACAAGATATCATCCCCAAAATTATGGCCAAATAGAGAGGGTGAATCAATGGTTGGAAGGATACTTTAGGAACTATGTTAGTGGGAATCAAAAGGAATGGATAAAATGGTTGCATTTGGTTGAGTTTTGTTACAATACTACTTTTCATATGTCCATTTACATTTCTCCTTTTAAATAACTTTATGGTTATGATGCATCCACTTTTATCGACCACATTTTTGGTGATAGTAGAGCTCCAAAGGCTAGGATTGGATTGAATAAAGTCAAGAAATTTGAAGGTTTTGAGAGATAACTTGCAAGTTGCTCCAAATCAGCAGAAACAATATGTAGATCAAATTAGAATGGATAGAAAATGACAAGTGAATGGATTGGTGTATTTGATGTTGAATCCCTACAAACAAACCACCATAAAAGATAAAGGTTAAAAAAATCTCAAACCAATATTCTATGGTCCCTACAAGGTGATTCAAAAAGTTGGAGAAGTGGCCTATCAATTGGAGCTTCCCATGGGAAGCAAAATTGATAATGGATTTCATGTTTCTTGTATAAAGACGGATATAGTGAAACAAATTTAAGTTTCATATACTTTAACACATTTGGATGACGAAGGATAACTTTTTCTCATTCCAAACAAAATCTTGAGAACAAGGAAGAGAATACTACGAAGAAGAACAATAAAAGAATATTTGGTACAATGGAAGGATTTTCCTAGTGAGGAGGGCACTTGGGAAGATGAGAAATTTTTTAAGCATCCAAACTTGGCATTGCTCGAGGACAAGCAATATTGGGTAGGGAGGACTGTCATGTCCCCATTCCAATAGGTCTACTAGTTGACAATTTTTCACCTGCCTACTAATTCCCTAGGTTGGTGGAGGAGGCATTAAATATTGCAATAAGGGAGATATGGGACCCAAGAGAACCTTAGTTTATCATTTACACATTAATTTGGGTTATACAAATAATAAATATGAAGAAAATAAAGTGGCATTGCTTCATAAGGATATTTGGAGGTCGATGGGGGCCTTGGGTGGCTAGATTCCTCCTTACACATGTCATGACTTAACCCCAAACTCAAAATTAAGAGTGATGGAAGGTTCTTTTAAGGTGAGGAAGAGTAACTCCCCATAGAAGAGGAAGAGTATAGGAATAATCTAGGTTCCATGTGGAGCTAGATTCCCTGCACTTCATGATAACAATGATGGAATATTTTATGACAAGTCAAACCTGATTGCAAACCCATGACAACTTGACATGTCAGAAATAAAAATAGCCTCCAATAGTAAGCATTTGGGAATATGTGGAAGAGATTCAAATTTGGTGGAAGAGAAGGGTTGACGAGAAGGCCAAGTGGCATGGATGTTACTAAAAATCAAGGATGAGGTGGAGGAAGCCTATGGGAATCAATTCGACCTTGGATTACCTTAGGAGGGTTATAAAAAAATTTCATGAGGAATGGAAATGGATTTTTATCATTTTTTAATTTTCCTTTGGCATTTGGACAACATTAGCTTGTCCTTTTCACGGTGAGTGCGCACTTACCTTGCTAGTGAGCCTATTTTGAGAGAGTGAAATTATCATACAAGTTTACTATGGGAGTGGCCATTTAGACCTCTCATTTGGAGCTTCATGGAGTGTTTTTTTGTAAATAGTAGGTTCCTGCTGTTCGTAACCCATCTCTCCTCCCATTCTCTCAATTTCCACTTCCATAATTCCATGTTTTTATATGAAGGCGCACTTGTGTGAATGGTGTTAGCGGCCCATTAAGTTCAGTTGATTCCTAAGAATGGGTGAATGATTCATGACTATGGAATATTGATCTCATATCCTATGTAAGTCGAAATCAAAAGAAATAGATATGCAAATGTCCACATTGCCAAGCTTTCTTGTTACTAGTTTCCATGTGATGATTTTATCTTTTAATGGAGATTTTATATCTTATCTGTATTGCAACTTGGATAAATGTTATATGCTGTTAGTGAGATATTTAAATTTTTTCAATGGTAAATATTCATATTGATATGTTATGAACCATTAGATGCACCATTTATGAGTCAAAGTTGAGCTTTTATGTGTCATTTCCCTTAAGCAAATATCATTGAAATTATGCATTCGAATATGCAGATTCAACCCTCTGTTGCAGAAATATTAACCACAGAAAATGATAGTAAATGAATTGTAATTAAATTCCCCATACTCTGTTATGAAATTTGGTAGGTTTGCATAGGATTTGGAGAGCTATTTCTTCCCACACCCTAGGGGGAATTGCATCATAAATTGCTAGTAATTTCTCTCTTTTCCCCATCATGCCCAACTTAAGTTGCACATGTATATGACCTGACATACAAATATTAGATATTCAATTGAAGAGTCCTAATACCCCCACATCTGTCCCTACCAAATTCGACACCCTCTTGAGCCATTCAATTCCCCCTAGGTCAAAACTAGTTAGGACAATTTTTCCAAAATTCTACCTTTGTTGGGAATTTTTGAATTGGGACATTACAAGGAACTTGCGTCTCTTTTGAAATAAAATTTATGAAATAAAACCACTTTTGTTGTATCCTCTAGTTCTGTACACTAGATTCCTTTGCCAAATCTTTATAATCTAGTTTTTTTGTACAATCCTCCAAGACATGCCTGGATACATGATAATGTGCATACCTAAATGAAATGTTAACATAATTAGATGTTTGTATATGAGTATTATTTCCCCACAGTCTTTCAGTATAGTTTGAGATCCCTTCCTTAAAACCTATGTCCACGAATATTTGTGCTATCATCCTATAAAAACATTTCCTTGTATGATTCATTGATTCCCATAATTATTCTAAGGAAATATCCAATACCCCTTGGTACATTATCATTCCATAGCTATCGAGTAAGTTCTAGTAAATTCATCCAGATGTATTGACTGATTTGTAGGTGCTTATGATATTGGGTCAAAACATATTAACAACTTCTTTATTGATAATATCATTGGACCCTAGTACCATCATCCCTTTAGTACATATTATATATCCTCTTCAAATATAAAACAAAAAACCAACCAGCATGCACCATCAATTGCAACCTCAAGGAGAATAACCTGGAAATTAGCACCATACTCTTTGAAGCTAGTGGTTTGGGTTTGTCTCATAAATATACATCCCATATTAAAATATAAAAAAATGATATAGGGTGTTTCCACTATATTCCATAATTTTCTCTAACCTCATGTATTCCACAACCAAGAATCTCACACTAAAGTCACTTTTTCTTCACACAGCTCCTTATCTTTCTTCTCTTTTTTTTCAATTCCTATTGTATGTTCTCTAAGCCTCCATTATCACCACATAAATATTCTTAATACAATATTCTCCCTATGAATCCCTCATTCTAACAACGTGAATAATGGAATAATGATAGCGATATAAGCATTATAATCACACAAAGTTATTACAAGGAGCACGATGATATTATAAAACCTAGATTCTATTAATGGATGAAATAAAAAAAAACAATACACTATGCAAAGAATGAAGACAAATTTGCTAGAATGGTGGTAGCTTATGTCTTAAGATAGATGTACATAGGCTATGCAGATTCATGAAAAGACCATTACAAAAGTTCAAAACTACTTTTTAACATAAACTATAAAACCCTAGGAGGAAATGATCCTAGAGAAAAAAAATGCTAAGCCTAGGAGATGAGGTGGAAAAAGGAATATGGATCGTAGTGAGCCTAGTGGATACATTAACTACCCTTGGCCACACATTTTCATACAAACTATTTTGTGGCATTTATTCGACCATTACAAATATTATTCTATTTTCAATGTGTTTGGGTGACCTCAGAATTAAAGGTTAAGATGT
Source organism: Pseudotsuga menziesii (assembly GCA_001517045.1). Classification (NCBI taxonomy): domain Eukaryota; kingdom Viridiplantae; phylum Streptophyta; class Pinopsida; order Pinales; family Pinaceae; genus Pseudotsuga; species Pseudotsuga menziesii. The sequence continues at coordinate 32,579 of LPNX010056520.1, read as the reverse complement.
TGTGTAAACTACCCAAAGCACATTGCAAATGCTACAAAATGTTACAAAATTTTAGGACCTACAAAGTTATAGTAGAACTATCAAGATGTAGACTAGAACTAGAACATGCAAAATGATTTTGAGTCAGCAAAATAAATGGGTGGCCATTAGGATACCCCTATATTAGTCATCCCTCTTAGGAAGGAATGGTCCCTATTATGTCAATTTTCTCCATTCTATGGAGAAATTTTTGGTAAATTTAACTCTTAGGTATCCACTTTCCATGGTGAAGGATTTTCCCTACTTTGACAACTTGATAGAGTTACACATTCTACCAATGAGTGTACCCCTTCATCTTGGTTTCAATCATCTAGTAAAATATAATCTATTTAATGTAGTCAAGGTTGATATAAGTATGGGTTGAGTGCTCAACCATTTTTTACGTGTCCAATAGAAGTGGAAACTATGGTTGAAGAAAATTCACATTAAATATAGGATGCGATCCAAGGAAAGGTGGAATGCTCAATTCAAAATAGTTCTCACCCACTAATCTTGGTGATTTTCTAAGGCTTGTATCAAAGTGGTATGAGATTACTATGGGGGTGAGGGGTATGAAGTTCTATTTATACAAATGAAACCATACCTTATCACCAACATAGAACTTGTATTGAACCTACCAGTAATCATCATTGCATGTACTTGAAATTTACTTTATACAAAATATCATGAACTTATTATTTGATATTGTACTAGATTGACTTAACAAATTTGGATACTCTATGGACATTGGTGTGAGGATGGGAGAACTCTTCCCATGTAGATAAAATTTACAAATCTATGTTAATTAGGATGTATTGGTGGAACCCCAGTGCACTTGGAAAGTGTTGTGGCCAATATAGTTGTGAAAGGTTCTATTATAGCTATGTTGATAAGAAGAAAGGATCACATCCCATGTACTTGGATACTTGGAGTTATGTAAAATCATTATGTTGACTATCTCTACCCATCCATCAGTTTTGAAGTGGAAGGTGACAGATTTTATCATCTTTATGTCCATTAGTAGCCACATATTGGAACAAAATGTTGGGGAACCTCTTCACCTTGGACTATATAACAAAAAATAAAATAGCATAAGGTAAATGTATCCAAGAACAGAGATTGTGTCTAAACACGCCATTGTATCACTTGCGTATAGTGCATTCTGATTAGAATATCATAATGCATACTTGATACACACAAATACATACATTAACGTAGCCCATACGATTCTTTTGTTATAGTCTCTAGACCTAACAAAATACCTTGAAGTGAGGAAGATATGGTCCACAAATAGGTGTCGTTGGCTCTAATCGTTTCCACAAAATACATAATGTCCCATAGTTTAGTCGGTTTTTGTAGTCGAGTCGTCCATGGTCTTCTTGACCATTGATTGAAGCCTTCGACTCTCATAGTTGATCCATTGGTCGATTGCTTTGTAGTCGATTTTTTTCATTGAGTGACTATCTCCATAGATACATGAGTGTGATGAACCTTAAGAACCATAGGTCCCAACACTTTACCATCAACACAATTCTCTAGAGATTCAGGAATGTAATTATGTGCTCTAAACATCCCTTAATAATTGCAACTTCCCAAATCCTGATCATAGCCTAAAGTTTCACAAACTTAGCTTTTAGAAATTAATTCATAAAGTTATCAGTGATTTGATCATCATTCCTACAATAAACAATTGAGACAATATTTCTCTACACCAAGCATCTCAAATAATGAACATGGAATCAATGTGCTTCATCTTTTTATGAGAAAAATTATTATCAACAACTCGTATGATACTCAGGTTCTCATAATGAATAATGGTTTAGGTTTGAATAGTAAAACCCAAGATCTTCTAGAAGCTAACAAATCCAAACTGTGTTTGTACCTACATTGACAATGCCACAATACTATTTTTTTGTAGTCGAAAGAGAGAGTACCTTTTGTTTCTTACACGAACAGGAAAAGGGTCCAATACTTACTCAAAAGACATATCTAGAAGTGGAATTATAGTCATCAATGTCACGTCCCCACTTGGAATTAGTAAACCCGACCAACGGTTCTACACTATGATAATATTTAATACCATGCAAATAAGCTCCTTTGCTACAGATAAAAATTCTCTTTGCATCCTTATAGTGGAATTCTTGAAGATCCTACATGAACTAGGAGAAAACACTAACAACAAAGGAGAGATTCAATTGAATGTGCATTACGTAAATCAAGTTATCGACCAATTATTGATACAAAGTGGCATCGACTTGTGGAGAGTCATAGTCTTTCGACAACTTCACTCTAAATTGATAAGGTTTAGCACAAGACTTATAGTTATCCATCTTGAATTGTTTAAAAAGATCCAAAGAATATTTAGGTTGAGAAATAAAGATACCATCATTCATTTGTAAAATTTTAATGCCCATAAATAAATGCAACATACTAAGGCCAATGATTTCAAAGGTATCTACAAGTTGTTTCTTCAAACCCAAAATCACATTGACATTATTTCTAGTTTTGATTAAATCATCAACATACAATGCCACAATCAAGGTATCATCATGAACATGTAAGACATGAAAATTGCGATCAAATTAACAATGTTTGAAGCCAATACTGACAAAGAAATGATTAATCTTCGCATACAAAGCATGAGGTTCATGTTTCAAACCATACAATGAATTATCGAGTCAGCATAAAAGAAAAGAATTTGTCACAACACCAAGTGGGTTTTTGATATATATTTATTCAGACAAATATTCATGAAAAAACACAATTTTAATATATATTTGGTGAAGTTCCCATCCAAAACAAGTGGTAAGGGAGAGAACCAATCGAACAATGTTCATCTTTGCAACAAGGGAAAAGGTTTCGGTGTAGTCGATTCCTTATTTCTAATAGAGTCCCTTGGATACAAAAGGATCCTTGTGAAATTCAATAGCACTGTCAAAAGTAAACATGGTCTTATATACCCATCAACACTTCACTACATTCTTTCCATGTGCTCAAGGAACAAATTCCCAAGTCAGATTCCTCTTCAAAGAATCTATTTAGTAGTCACAGTATTTTCCCATTCTAGAACACCTTGAGCATCTGCATAAATTTCAACATCACATGTTTCAAGAACACATGCCATCAGTGCAACACTTCCATGATTTTTCTAACTATGGGTTCGCCTACCAATACTAGCATCTCCAACATTTGGTCCAACCATTCCAATTGTTTTAGCATCCCACTAAGGTAAGCAAGACATACATGATTTAGTTCAGTGATTTTCAGTCGAAGGATTCATTGCATTGATGTCTTCAATCACATTAGACAAAATACCAATCGACTCAGGGGTATAATTCATCGATCTAGAAAAAATATGTATAAGGTTTTAGTTGATCTAGATTCTTCAAGAATGTGAAATGGATCTAAACGCAATTGACCAAAGGAGGAATTCAACAATTTATTGCATGAAATATTATCATCAAATATTACATTCTTCCTCAAAAATATATGGTGTTTGATACGGACAAATGGTTGATGGGATTTCAATTCATCAAAATAACTCATCATGATGCAATCATGACTCTTTTCATCCAATTTATTCGTAAATTTATCACTAGTATGCACCGAAGCAATACATCCAAAGGTTTTGAGATATCAGATAGAGGGTTTCCTTTCATTCCACTTATGAACCGGATTCATGTCAGTGACTACTCTAGTTGATACAAGTTTCAATATAGTTTGAGAAGTAACTAAATTATGGCCAAAATTTGTCAAAATATCTTTAGTCTATAGTAAGAACCGATCCATTTCAACCAAAGTCAAATTCTTCCTCTCTACGAGAACATTCTGATGAGGGGTGTGAGGGATAGTTCTCTACCAATAAATACTATTTTATAAGAGATACTCTTCAAACTATCAATTAAAAAATTCACCACCATTATCTAATCTCAAACATTTGATGGGTCGGCCACATTGCTTTTCAACGAGTGCCTTAAATTCTTTGAATATTTAAAAAACACAACTCTTATTCTTCAAGAAATATACCTTGTAAACATAGAGAAATCATCAATAAGGGTTAAAATATACTTCACACCTACTAATGAAGGTTTGTTCATGCTACAAAGATTACTATGAACATGTTCGAGTCAGTTATGTGCACGCCATGCTTTACCTGGATCAAAGGGTCATGATGATGCTTTCCAAGCATAGATCCTATGAGAACTCCATCATGTGGTACAATATTTGGTAGACAAGTAACCCTAATATGAGTTACCATCATATTCAAACTTTGAATTTCATATTTCCAAGTCATTCATGCCATATTTGACTTTTGTCATCGGTCTGAGAAATGAGTGAAGTCCGTCCAGCTGTCCAGGAAACATTCATAGGAGAATCACATAACTTGTAAAGTCTATCTTTAGGATCTAAATATATTGAAGCAATAGTTTACCCTCGATGCCTCAAATTATTTATGATAAATCGATCTAACAAAAAATCAATAGTATTCTTTGTGTGTGTAAGTTGAGAAATCGACAAATTTTTTTCATTTACGTAGGCACATGATAGACACTGGATATTCAACCATGCAGACATTCAACATCATTACTTCCAATAATAGTGAGAGTGTAGTCATCAATAGCATAAATATTATATTCAAGAGATCTACTTACGGAAAAGAACAAAGAAGTATCCTTAGTCGTATGATGAGTATAGCTAGAATTGACTATCCATTTGGTTTGAATTGTACAAACATGTAATGCCTAGAAAGTGCTAGTGCTAACAAAGAAGGTGAATTTTTCAATAGGGAAGCTGATTTACTGACCAATCGATGTAATTTCCTCAAGGTTATTGACCTTCCCTTCCAAGTCCTTCATCTTCTTCTAGCAGGTTTTCATGACATGTACCACTTTTTCACAATACTAACAGGTCTTCATCTTTCAATCATTCTTCATTAATGATGGCTCTCTATTCTTTTATTTAGTAGGTTAATCAACACATTCTAGTCAATTGTTTTACCAACCATGTTCTTTAATGTTTGGATTGATTTTTATTTTGAACAAGTGAGCTTGGTGTCTATTACCAAATTTCCCTTCTTTAAGAAACCTCTTTTGGTATTTAGTTAACAAATCGTAGAAGAGATCAAAGGTGAAATCCCTATTGTATTTCTTATGAGACATCCAACTAGTGCAAAAGAAAGAGTAGAAGACATCATATAGAATCTTCAAATTCATCAAGACCAGTGCAATGAGTTATCCATCCTTCTTCAGAAAATCCTTACCATAATCACCAATTTCAATTGTAGTTCCTTGATGCAAGCTAAATAGTCCTCAATTTGGTCAAAGGAAAGAGGCTCTAGAGAGATCAAATCTTTCTCTATATGCATAATTTTACTTTCATTAACCTTGTTGAAAAATTACTTCAACTCATTCCAAGTGGCATGAAGACGTTCAATCCCACTTGTATGCAAGAGAATCTCCCTTGAAGTGTAGGTTGTGATGACCCCAATAGCCTCATCCTTCTTTCCATCCATGATAAAATTATCATCGACAAATGTTATATATGAAACAATGACCTCCATGTATTTCCAAGGTCCCTTACTTATCAACAGATTCTCCATATCTAGTTCCTATATTGCATAATTATCTTCATTCAAATAACAAGTTCTATATTGGAAGTCATCCTTATGACTAAACAACTCTGATCCAAGTTCAAGAAGATGTATCAGTCAACAAATATTTTATCCCAAAGTCAATAAAATCTAGATCTAGCTCAACGTGATTTGTAGACAACAGGTTAGGTTAAAAACCGATATATTTGATACCATGTTGGGGATCCTCTTCTCCTTGAAATATAGAACATAAAATAAAATAACAAAATATAACTGTATAAAAATAAGAGAGGTGGTGTCTACATACATCGATGTAACACTTAAGCATAATGTATTATGATAAGAACATCGTAATGCATACTTGACACACATAAAGACATACATTAACACAACTGATAGGATCATTCTTTTATAGTCTCCATATCTAACGAACTCCCTTGAAATGAGGAAAAATTGGTCCACAAATAGGGGTCATTGGTTCTAACCATTTCCACAGAATCTATAATGTCCCATAATTTAGTTAGTTTTTGTAGTCAAGCCTACCATGACCTCGTCGACCTTTGAGTAAAGCCTTTGACTCTCCCACTCAATCCATCAATCAACTAACTTGCTAGTGAACTATTGTTTATCAGTTGTTTGTCTCCAGAAGATCCAAGATTGCGATGAACCTTCAAAACCTTAGGTTCCAATGCATAAAGTACTCAAGAACCAAATATCCCTATCTAAAATACTGCTCCATGTCAATCCAAAATGAAGACAAACATGCTCAAAGAAGATCTTAGTAATTTGAAGAGATAATCTTTAGACATGAATGCCACCTTCCATACTTCAATTTCCTTAATTAACACTTACTAATAGCCCAAATTTAGATCAACCTTATTAAAACGTTTGTTACACTTGAGATAACCAAGCATATTATCAATCTAGGGGATTAAATACCAGTTATTGAATTCAATTTTGTCCATGGATTTGTAATCAATCAAAACCTTCAATGTCCCATCCTTATATTGAACCAAGACATTTGGGATCCCATAAAGTGAGGAGATTGGTCAAATATTACCCCTAGAATCATCTCTTGATTTTGGTGTTTGATTTATTCATTCTCTAAAAGAGAGCATCTGTATATCGAGCTATTGGGTAGAGGAGCCACAGGTGTCAAACCATTTACATGGTTTACTTAAAAATACAAAGGAACAACTATAGGTGAGGCCCATATAGGTCTTTATTCTTCCACTATCGTGTCCACTTACTTATGTTATATGGTGAGACCCTATATATACCCCCTAGCAATAACATCAATATTTTGTTTTCCTTCTTACCAAATCATGAAGATGAAAAAAATCCTAGTATTGGAGATAAACTTTCTACATTTCTTCATTCAAATCATAGACATCACTTGAAACTACATCTATTACCCTATATTGTTGATTCCCCAAAGTAATAATGAAACTATAAGGCCTAGATTCCTAAAAAGTATGATACTTCCTCATATATGGGGCTCTTATAAGAACATAAAAAAAATTCAAGTAGAGGAAACATCACACATAGCCTCATATTTGAAGGGATTGATGTCATAGTGTAAGTGGCATTTCTCATTAATGCATATGTCTCATCACTCGCTCAATAAAATGATGGTTTATACTTGGGGCGTAACATCATTAATAGATTCAACCTCTTTAGGAACTCCATTAATATCGGGTTCTTGTTGTTTTGGTTGTCAATTATGAAATGTAGCAGTGTTTTCTTCACCTACATCTGTGATTGGAAGAGGCACTCACCTTCATTAGGCTCCTATGGTTGCTTTAGTATATCTTTGTGGTAGCAATGGTAACACTAGGTTACATGCCAATGATTTGTTTTCCCTTAGGTGGCCTTAGATTAGATTCCGAGCTAAAATATGATTATGATACTTTGAGCTTTTCCAATAATCACAACATGGAGAGACATTCATAGTAGTCACGCCAAGGGGTTTTGTGGAACCCACACCACTTTGCAATGTCTTTCTGTAACTAATTATCTCAAGGTTGGCTATGATTACCTCATCCTTTGTTATGAAAATATTCTTTGACTAACTATCCTTAGGTAGGATATCCTTAGTCTATCCTTTATTTCATGATTTGAAGCCATTTTTACGATTCCTTTGATGTGGCAAATTTGGAGTCCCAAAATCCCTCTTACTCTCCTATAGTAGACTTTTTACTTAAACTTCTGACCAAATTTGATGACGATTAGTCATGAATATATGTTACTATAACATCATACTATAGAAAGAAAGGTCATACAAGACATAAACACATTCATTGAGCATTAGATTTATTTTGAGATTGAGAAAGTTTTAATACAAGTATATGGCAAGGATTTAACATTGAAGTGAAGGAATGATATGCACAACAAGGAAAATGACATTTAGCTTCATATTAGCACCACTATCTTTGAAGGGTTTGAGAAATCTTTAATTTTTAGATAATCCTGCAAAATCAATGTAAATGCATAGATATACAATTAAAGGTACCTACCATTTATGGTGCAAATGTAGATCTTGTAAAAGACTTTGTTTTTGGTATTAACTACAGCCGTAAAGTTCTATAATGTATGGTGTAAACCACTAAAACTAATCCTATATGGATTAACATTATTTGTTATTAAACATCATAACAAATTCTATAATATATATAGCAAATTCTATAATATATGGTCAAATTCACCAAAACCAATAAAAAAAAACAAAATATTATATATTATATGACTAAGAACAAAATATTAACATTTTAATAGACATGTATATAATACAAATCCGCAAAAAGAAATAATGTCCAAAGAAACTTGAAGCTCTTGTGACTACAGCTTAGACAAGGCAGCCATTAAAACAACAGAAGAGGTGACAACTAGCTCCAAGGTTTGCAGTGTGACTGAAGTGGAGGAAACAAAGCCTATGATAAGACTTCTTCCTGTCTGATTGGCTACCATCATACCGAGCACAATGGTAACGCTGGTAGGCACACTTTTTGTGAAACAGGCTGCAACACTGGACAGGCATCTGGGGAATTTCACGAGCTTCGAAATCCCAGCTGCTACCACTTCGGCCTTCCTCACGCTATCAATGTTAATAACAACGGTGATCTATGACCGAATTCTGGTCCCCCTCTTCCAGAGATTTAAAGGGAATCCCAAAGGCATAACATCTTTGCAGAGGATTGGAGCAGGCATGGCGATCCAGGTTATTGTGATGGGCACAGCAGATGCATTGCTAGATATCAGCAAAATAGAGTTTTTTTACGATCAAGCACCAGAAAGTATGCAGAGCCTCGGAACTTCATTGTACACAAGCTCTCTAGGAGTGGGTTCCTTCATGGGTAGCTTTCTGCCGACGATTGTGAGTAATATCACTGGATGAAGGGGCCATACGGGGTGGATTCTCAATAATCTGAATGAATCTCGTCTGGATTATCATTATGCATTCTTAGCTGTTCTCAGTTTCTTGAACTTTGTTTTTCCCTGGTTTGTCTCTTATTGTTACGAATATAAGAGGGAAACCACTTAAGCCTTCGGGAAAGATGCCGAGAAAGCAATAGAGACTGTAGCTATTAGAAAACAGAAGGACGAGGATGTAATTGGTATTAGCAATGCACTGAATTATTACAAATAATTAGGTTTAGCACTGCACTAAATAGGGATTAGGATGACGAAGTACTCAGCAATATTTGCTGTATAATTACCATAAATAAAATTAAATGACATTGACGAGCATCTGTCTCGTCATAAAATCCTTGTACTAAATCTGTTTTCAACTTTTCAGAACTCACCGTAGTTCAGAAGTGACACTAGTCACCAGTACTGTCGACCTGACAACTCTGAAGAATCGGCACGGCAACAACAAGAAAATCGAGCGGAAGTGAATTTGTGAGTTTCCTCCATGCCGGTGGGATGGGAGAAATCTCCAATCGAGATAAGCTTATCAAAGCGTCATACATGATGCATGATCGAGTAGCATTTCACTTTGCTTGGCCCATCGAAAAAGTTTCGCATGTATTTATCAACGTATTGAAAACTTTAGCGGCATGTTGGAAGAATTTGAGTAGGAATATATGGCTTCAATTAAGTCAGGAACATAATATTCCATATTTTTTTAAAGTTAGGAACCTAATATAAATAATGAAAAAATTAATCTTAATTTAATTAATTATATTGCATTTATTAAATTATGATGTTGATTAATATTTATTAAAGTTAACTTTATATATAGTTTTTTTTAAGATAATAACATATTTACATGGTTTACCTCAATAGACCAGGTTTAGTCTCAATAAACCTTAATTATCATTATTATCAACATATTTACATTTTTTTTTAATTAAAAAGATAACATATAATTTAAGAATATTTAAATAATAAAATTTTTAATCTTAACTATATTAATTAATTTTCATTTATTATATTATGTAATAATTGTATATGGCTTCTCCCATAGTGGCATATTCAAATGTTTTTTAAAAGTTAAGAACATAATATATAATTTGAGAATATTTAAATAATGAAAATTTTAATTTCAACTCAATTAATTAGATCAATAATGTTGGTTTTACATATTATGTAATAATTGTATATAGCTTGTCTAATCTTAATTCAATTAATTTATTTAGATCAACTAATTAATAATTATATTTATATCAATAATGTTGGTTTTACCATATTATGTAATAATTATATATAGCTTATAGCAACATAACATAATGACCTATTTTTAAAAAATTGGAAACATAATATATAATTTTGAAATATTTGAATAATGAAAATTTTAATGTTAATTAAATATATTAATAATTTTGTATTTACCGTATTATATATAACTTTTCTTACCATAACATATTTTTATGTTTTTTAAGAAGTTGAATATAATATATATTTTGAGAATATTTAAATAATGAAAATTTTAATTATGTTATTTAATTGAAACAAAATTACTACTTAATATAAATATAGATATTATTATGTTGAATATATATATATATATATAATATTTGAAAATATTTA
>LPNX010056513.1:193399-197486 GCA_001517045.1 Pseudotsuga menziesii | reverse complement strand
CTAAGCACCTCATGGTCGAATCATGATATTGCAACAGTGTGCATACATCCTTCACTTGAATGATGTTAGGATTGCCAAGAACTAACATCATTCAAGTGAAGGATGTATGCAGACTACTCTAGACATTATATCTCTCCTCATTCAATTTCCTACAAAGTGTTGTATCTTGCATAGTGCTCCTCTCTGTTCATCATTTACGTTCAACATCATGGTGAAATCAACAAGTTGGTGAAGAGCAGACATTTCCAAATTTGCTACTTGGCACATTTAGGAATGAAAAGAATGTTTTAAATACATTTATATCAGTCTATAATATTTGCTGATTTATTCCTTTTAGCTTGTCTTGATGATGCTTGTTTTCCCATATTAATTTTCAACCCTAAGGCAATGCTAACTTGTTTTCCCATACTAATTGTCAACCCTAAGGCAATCCCATAGTAGAAAGAACCAAAAAAGACTATTCGCACAAATCAAAAGGATCTTAAATTAACTATATCATGCCTTCCTCAATGATTTGATGAAACCAAGGGATGGAAAAAGGGAAAGGAAACATCAAATATCACTCACACCAGGGAATAATTCTAAATCTAACCAACTGTCTACACCACAAAGGTCATCTAAATACATTATATCTCTACTCATTCGATGTACTACAAAGTGTTGTAGCTTTCTTAGTGCTCCTTAGGATGATAATTTTCAACCTTAGGATGCCAATCTCCACTATTTTTGCACCCATAACGTCACAAAAACTCCATGAAAACAAAGAGTTTGGAATTTGTAGGTTACTAGAACTGTGAAAAAACTGGAGGTACCAATAAGAGTGATGGAATATCAATTGATATTAGTGATCAAGTAACTTGTTTTTTCCAGGGGAAAATATCAGTTCATTGTTATTTCATTGAAATCAAAGGTAACTTAGTTGCAAATTCAGCTATTTTTGAGCACATGGAATAGACAAAACTATGTTCATCATCAGCAGACATATGACAATTGATCAGCTTCACAAGAAAAATAGACAAACCTTCAAAGGTGACACCTATAATCTAGGAATCTTGACTACATCCACATCACTAACCTTCAACAGACAGAGAATTCAAGTCTAATACTAAAGTAGCTAATCCAAAGAAGAAATAAACAAGAGAGATCAGTAATATGAGGGGATCATCCACCTCAATCATCCAAAGGATGTCAATAGCAACAACACATAAAAGACTCAAGTGATAAGGGCTAGAAAAGCTGGAAAGTGCCTTGATCAGTACATTCACCATCAGTGAATTCAGTCAACTGAAAATGGCCTAAGGCCAAGGTTAATGCTTCTTTGGATAAGCTATCATGCTTAGTATTGTGTTCTCTGAATATGTGAATTTCTTTTAGTTGGATGAAGTAAGGTTAACAGGATAGATCTGAAGTTGTTCCCTGATAGTGATCAAGTAACTAGCAAGTATTGGATGCATACACTATCAAATATGTGGTATAAACCTCAATACATCCCTAAACTAAGACTGTCATTGAGAGAAGGTACACATACCAATAATAATAATGTTGATAGTACGTCGATATAGGTGAGGCATGTAGGCAATGCATGTAGCGGAAGATGTAGGTACAATTATCAAAATAGTTTATTTAGTCAAAATTATTACCTTTGTTTTTTGTGTTGACTTAGCCACTTTCAATTCACTAACTCTAAAATAGCTAATAGGTGTTGGCTAATAATGGGGACAATTCAAGGTATTATGTTTCATGGGGTTGCAACATCGCAAACTTGTGAGGCATAATACCATGAATCGTCACCGTTGCTTGGTTGAACACTTGTTATCTTTTGTGAGATATAGTTCATGTGGACATAGTTCTTGAACTCTATCCTCATGGACAGTTTTGTTTGATAATGATATTAACAGGTATGTAGAAAAAAATTTAATATTTTGAAAAAAATAGTTATTTTAAGTGGATTACTTCATTCAATCACTTAATGAAAATATATTATATAGTCCAAGCTCTCATGGTGTTTAGAGCTTGGGAATTACTGGGTAAGGTTCAAGTTTCTTTCTAATATAAGGTTTCTATAATAAAACACCTTAAAGAAGAAATCCATAACATTTGGTAGAATTCTGGAAAACCCCTGTTGTCACTACAATTTGGAAAATATTGGGTTAGATTCGAGTTTCTTTCTAAGATTGACAAAATAAAAATTGCATGCAAAACAATGTCGTGCCAAAAGGCCCTATAATATAGTTGTTTTGGAGAATAAAGAGGAAGAATACTATCAGTGAGAGAAGGTACACATACCAATAATAATAATGTTGATATTACGTCGAGATAGGCGAGGCATGCAAGCAATGCATGTAGCAGAAGATGTAGGTACAATTCTCAAAATAGTTTATTTAGTCAAACTTATTACCTTTACTTTTTGCGTTCACTTAGCCACTTTCAATTCACTAACTCTAAAATAGCTAATAAGTGTTGGCTGATAATGGTGACGACTCCTGGTATTATGTTTCATTAGGTTGCAACATCACAAACTTGTGAGGCATAATACCAGGAATCGTCACCTTTGCTTGGCTGAACACTTGTTATCTTTTGTGAGATATAGTTCATGTGGATAGAGTTCTTGAACTCTGTCCTCATGGACAATTTTGTTTGATGATGATATTAACAGGTATGTAGAAAAAAATTTAATATTTTGATAGAATAGTTATTTTAAGTGGATTACTTCATTCAATCACTTAATGAAAATATATTGTATAGTCCAAGCTCTCACGGTGTTTAGAGCTTGGGAATTACTGGGTTAGGTTCAATTGCTATCTAATATAAGGTTTCTATAATAAAACACCTTAAAGAATAAATCCATAACATTTGGTAGAATTCTAGCAAACCCCTGTTGTCGCTACAATTTGGAAAATACTGGGTTAGGTTTGAGTTTCTTTCTAACCTAGGGATTTTATAATGATATTCAATGATCTAAGGGTTAGGTTCTAGTTTATTGCTTATAAAAAAACATGGCTCAACAATCCTGCTCGAGGCAGCGACTGATTTTCATCCTTCTCCAACGGATCGAGCATACATGTGAGTAAAAAAACTCTAACTATCGTGGCTATGGTGGAACTCGAATCCTTCTCTAAAAATCCCTTAAGCATCACATTTGGGTAGAGTCGACTTAATAGTTTATTTGGGAACCATTTGCTAAGATAACTCACATAAAAACAATCAAACCAATTTGAATGCGAACCAAAATGTGATGGGTTCGTCCACTAATTGTAATGCTTAGACTGGCCATACTTCATAATCCATATCAGCCAATATGGGTCAAATGCGGGTTAGCTGAAACTGTCAAATTGGGTCTGTCGTTAGCTGATCAATGTAAATGCATGCACATCGAAGGAAACCCATGTTTGAAAGCTGACAAGGAAAGATTCAAGTTGGTGAAGAAGTAGGTAGTATAGACAGAGACCCTTTGGGTTGTTGGTTATGAAATAACACATTCTCCTATTATATTACCTTATCCAAAGAATCTAAATTAGCTGGTCCATATTGTTGAGATTCTTATGAGGAATATTTTGTAGGAAAACCCTTGTTTGATGATGCCGATGGAAAATGCATGCATTTATCCATTTCATGAAGAGTTGGATGTTATATTTGAAATCAATAATCATAGTTTTGGGGGCCCCATATATGATTCATATAGTGAAGCATCTAATGAGGAACATAAATATTTGGAACCTATAGAGCAACCAAGCATCCACTCTACAGAATCTCCAAGAACTAACATCATTATATCTCTACTCATTCGATTTCCTACAAAGTGTTGTAGCTTTCTTAGTGCTCCTCTCTGTTTGTCATTTAGGTTCAACTTAACAGTGAAATCAACAAGTCCAGGTAAATATTCTAGTACATCTCCTTTATAGTAATGGAAAAATAATGATGATAGTTCTTTGGAGATCCTGTAGAGTGGATGTAAATGTTGGCTCAAACTCATAGATGGGTTTGCATTAGTGTCCAACAAAGGTGGTCTATTATAGTCCAAGCATTAGCATATTTAATGGCTTTCCCTCATGTTGGTAATCCATGTGTTTCCCCTATCAAGTGGACA
>LPNX010056513.1:158399-188399 GCA_001517045.1 Pseudotsuga menziesii | reverse complement strand
CTTGAGTGCACAGGTCCACGCAAATCAATCTCCTCAGCTTAGTGTATGAGGTAGTGTTCTTGTGCATTGAAAAATGACGATGGTAGATGCTTCTACATTTCACACATGAGACAATGAATTTATCTCCTCCATTACTTTATATCTTCTTTATGGATTTCTTTAGATGTCAACCATCTACAAGTGACGCAAACCAATAACGATATTTAACAAAAATAAACATTAAATTACAATATATGCTGAAATAGTGCACAAAATAAATAAATATAAATTATACAGAGAATTAAAGAAACATTAAGCACATGCAAGTAATCTCTATTTACCTCATGTATTTACCAAGATTATATATAACTTGTTTGACATTGTTGTCGAAGTTGTTCAGGAGAGAGAGAGGTAGAACATACTGTATCAATATACAAACCATGCCATTTATTAAACAAAGAGTATACAAACAAGAAAAGATTATATGGACATAAGAATAATAATTACCTTGATGAAGACATGCCAATCATGTGTTTTGAGCCCTGCAAAATCACCTTTTTTGGTTATGATATTCTTCAAGTTTGCAAAAAATCCAGTTGGAAATTTAATTTTCCACATTACTTCTTTGACAACATTGCTTTTTTGCTCTGTAAACATCCATGGAATTGAGTTTATATTAACTTGTTCTTCGTTGGTATGAAATTGGATGACATCTTTCATTGCACAGTTGCTTTCTTGAATTTCATTGCAAGCTTTCACAACTTTATCTTTCTCCCTCCTTAGCTCTAGTAGTCACCATAAGGTTTCAGTAACATTCTTTCCAATATGCATTGTATCAAACAAATGAGCAATTTGTAGGTGCTCATAGTAGGGAAAAATGCTGAATTGAATATGATAACTTTTCATTCCTCATGGAAGCCCATTAATGCTTTCATGATCACGATGGACATCATGAATATTAGTTTATAAATAAATTACATCATAAATCAAATATGGCCACTACAGCAAACAACTCACAATAAAAATTAAAATACATAACAATTCATATACGATGATCCATACGTACCATGACGACGATTTCTATTGTATTGCATCTTCCAAAGGTGAGGTGTCATTCTCTATGGTTTTAATGCAGTCTCTAGCTTCCCATTGAAAATATTTCTTTTAGTTGTTCTATACATGTGATTCTTAGAGAGGAAATTCCTATACTCATCAAACACCTCCTTTCTTAAGCTTTTTGAACGACGAGATTTTATCTTAGGACCACAAACTAGACATGCAAATTTACCCTTTGTATGAAGACCTACAATATTTAGTTATGGAATATCTATGTCAAATATATTCATATATAAAATATTCTAACTACTCCATATCATTAAATGCGATTAAAGTAGAACTTAAAATTACAAACCACAAAATGAAATTAACCCAGGGGCATCGTGTATTGTCCATACAACCATTGCATGGAATTGAAATTTCCTTTGTCATATTGGTCTAGATACATCATACATAGTTATTCCATTCCATAACTTCAGTAGCTCATCTATAAGAGGTTCGATGTATACATTCTTATCTTTGACTTGGAACTTACCTGACTCATTTGAAGTACATATAAGATATATCATTATGAGAACCATTAAGATATATAAACCATGCACAAGAGTAAAATAATAGATATATATATGAAATTAAGAAACATAATACGACAAATGACATGCCACAACTACATTATAAATAAAATAGTTTTTGACAAAAAAACCTGGAATAATTATCGACAACATTATGTGCTCCCTCTTTATTGACAACCATGGAGGAATGTTATTGTTGATAACAAAAATAGGCCACACTGTGTAAATGGATTTCATTTGTGCAAATGGATTAAAACCATCTACTACCAAATAAATCCTAATATTACGTGGTTCTTCTTTAAAGTGAGGCCACGTTTCCTCCATATCTCTAAAAGCAGAACCATCTGCAGCCATTCGGATAACATCATCTTTAATTCTGTTCCTGGCATGGTAATCCATAAATTGTGCTATGTTTTTGCACCTAAACAGTCATTGCAAACATGGAATGATGGGAATATAATGAAGAACCTTTTAAGGCACCTTTCTTGTTAATTTATCTGTACAATATCTACTTACATGACATTCTGGACATTCTGTTGCAAATTCATGATGATTATAATATATAACATGGTCATTGTGGAATGCATGAATTGTTTCATAATGCATTCCAATCTCTTTCATGATGGAAGATAAATATCGGTATGTGCGAGGTAAAATATTTGATGGCGGTAACAAAAATTTAGCTATCAAGCTACAAAAAAATAAAAAAAAATTGTTAATGTAATAAATAAATAATATTAATGAAACACGCTTCATTCGTATGATGATCAATAATGAGTTAACAATACAATTATTAGAGGAATACAAATAAAATTTATCACGATCCTATATATGTGATGGATTATTTTACATACCTTAGAATCCATGTGATTGCAATGTTTGAAAGACCATTCATAACCTTCAAGTTCATTATCAACAATACAGTAGAGATAAGATTTGTTTTGGAGCCTTCATAAAGGGGTTCATATGCCTTATCGAGAAGAGGTATATCGTGAACATTATCAAAGTCATCATCATTTTCATTATCAACGTCATCATCATCATCCATTCTAATGTTAAATGAATCATGGATCAATGTATTTGTACCATCATCTTCAATTACATTATTGGTATGATCATCTTGTTCAATGTGATCATTCACTTGTTCTCCATTAAACATACACGCTCCATGATCCTGATCTTGAACTTGTTCTGAAAGAACTTCCTTTGGACGATATGTTGTAGGGTGTCTTTCCTTTAATATAAATACATGGAAACATCAATAGATATACATTAATATATAAAAAATAAAAATAATACATACAATTACCAAAAAAAAACGAATATAATAAACTTTATAATGCTAAACCTACAAATGGACAATATCCGTTCCCCCCCTCAGCGTGTCCATGTTCCCTGCAATATTTTGTGGATATTGAGATCAATATTATTCTCCTCTTAAATCCCCTACATTGAGTACACGGACAATAACATTTTCCATCACCCCTTCGTTTCACTGCATCCCATAGTCTAGCAAGCAATTGCCAGTTGTCTTCGTTTGGATCTGGAATATTTCTATTTGACATTTTGTCACAAACTTCGTTAATGAATATAACTGGTTGTCTTAAGAAATCAAGTTCCACGCATCAACATTTTGTCAAACAGATAGAAGTCGAAGAATAAAAAATTCCCGACAAACTGTCTATCGATGAATTTTTTTTCCCACAACAGCCCGTTGAAGAATAAAACAATTCCTGAAAACGTCCGTCGAGGAACAAATAATTTTCGCAAATCGTCCTTCGCTTCTACAACAAACATGTCAAAATTTTTAAAACAATTTATATTTATAATGGATATGCATCGGATATTCGACACCTTGAACACAGTTACTATTGAAAATATGGGACCATAAATTTAAAATCATGTAAACCTTAAATTTAAAAAAAAAACCTATACATCTCGTCGGATATCCGATGCTAAGGGGTCAGAGATCCGACATTATTGGGTTCATAGACTGTCAGTTATCTGACACCCTACCGTCGGATATCTAATATCCGACTGTCAGAGATCCGACACTTAAGGGTCGGATATGCGACACTCTAGGGTTCGGATATCTGATGCCTTTGTGTCGGATATTCGACGATGCTATAAATAGTTTTTGATCGGCATTCTTTTCAGTGATTGCTGTCCGACACATCCGTGTGAAATTTCGGATGACGTCAGATTTCAAGTTAAAATCATGTTGTGAGGTACATTAATAATCCAATCATCTAATGATACATCATGTCATCGACCTTCTCGGATGAATCATCACTCAGAAGCTTCAAGATAAATTCCATAGGTCTGGCCATAGCCTTGTAGTACAACATTTTGAATCTCTTCAGAATCTCCACTACATACTTCCCTTGACCAAGGAAAATTCCATCTTCACTCTGCCACACCTCCATTCCTAAGAAGTAGTGCATCATACCTAGGTATTTCATCTCAAACTCTATAAAAAGTCTCCTTCTTGCATCTGTAATGAGTTCCTCATCGCCTGTTAGAAACAAGTCATCGACATATAGCAGGAGTATCACTAGTATTTTGTATTCCACCTAGAAGTAAAGGCTGGAATTTGCTTTACTCTTGGTAAATCCCAATATCATCAAGAAGCTATTGATTCTGTCGTACCATGTCCTTAGTGCTTGTTTCAAACCATATAAGACCTTATTCAATTTGCACACATGGGTTTTCCTATCATGTGTCTCAAATCCCAGTAGTTGTTCCACATACAATGAATTCTCAACTACACCATTCAAGAAGGTTGTCTTGACATCCATCTAGTGTACTTTCCATTCCATAACTACTTCCAAAGCAAGTATGGTCCTATTGCAACTGCAACTATTTCCCAAATTTTTTAAAAATTTTGGACCCTTTTAATTTTATCTTGCCTGGATTTGTTTTGGATTGCTGAACTTTTTTGTTCCTTTGCTACATTTTGGATATTTTGAGGTTGAATTGAGATAAATTGTTTACCATTTTTGGAAGTGAATGACTATATTTTGATTGACTTGAACTTGAAGTTTTGTTTTGTCGATAATTTCCTCTTCCACTGTTGGAAGTCATTTGAATAATGAATCGGGGCCGTAGTTCTCTACGCAGCCCCTGTTGTGGAAGCTAAACGATGAATGTTCCAACGGTTAGCTCTTGTATTTTCTGATGCTATGGTTTTATTGTTTAACTTTTGACTTAGCAATATTTTTTCTTTTCACTCTCGGAATAGTTTATGACTTTAATTGGAATCTGTAGTCCTGATTCCGTCCACTGTTGCGGCTCCTCAACAGACTAACCATATGACGTATAGTTGTTCCATTTGCCGATGATTTGTTTTGATCTTCGTCGACGTTTTATTTTTCCACAGAGCCCTTAGGCTGTATGGCTCCCATCATTGCGGCTGTGCAGTACACTATTGCTTTAGCATTTTAGTTGGTTCATCTGCCAATACCTTACTAGTTAGTGGCTCCGCTATCCGATGCATGACTACGGTGGAACTTAGTGTTTTTTTCTCGTCGACATGGTAGAGACCAGAGTCTGTCCATCACCCGCCACTACGACTCCTTGATGAACTAATCGCTCGATCCTTAGTTAGTCCGCTTGCTGATGAATTTTTTCCCGCCGACACTTTTTTCACCGAGGTCTATATATAGGACGGGGTTATTATTTTATTGTTTACCCTTGTGAACTTGTGTTTGCTATCCCTATCGAGTCGAACTATGCATCCATTCTTATCTACCGGTATTTTTTGCATTTGGGGTGCTGCCGTGGAAGTGTTGGATTGTCCTGTTGACTGTAACTCATTTTCCAGGTAGGCCAACCATAGTTTTTCCTTCCTCTGATTTTATGAGTCATTTTGGGAACTAGGGTCTTTCACTGGTTGGGTTTTCCTGCCATGGTGTGGTTAGATGTCTAGATTGAATTTATATGATTATGGTGTGAAGTATCAGTCAGTTTCACAGCATTTACGGTGGGGGGTTTTGTTTTCTTGAGCCTGTTTTCAAGCCATTATGAAAACTTGATCCCGGTCCGAAGGTTTAGGAGGTTGGTGCAGATAGGTGTTACGTTGTCTGCACCATTTTTTGTGGGGTTGCTTATGGCCATCTGGGGAGGGAATTTTTAGTTCTTTTTCCGTCGTGGGCATTTACCCTATTTTTCTGGGACGTCGGAGGTTTTGATTCTCGTTCAGACTTGGATTTCCGCGTAGGGCATCATTTTCGAAGACGATCCTCACTGATAGGGGTTTTTCATTTGGGAAAAGAGTTAAGATGCATTTTGGTTTAAACGATGTATGTGCTAGCTGGGTCATGTTTTAGCTACAGTCAGACTTAGAATTTTTCAGACCTAGTTTGCAGAAGTTTTTCTCACTGGTTATTTTCTATTATGCATTAATTTTCTGATAGTTTATCTGTTGAAATTGCATATGGAAGAGGTAAATGTTTTTATACATTTTTTCTTCGTTCTTAGAATACTGATTGAAAGCTACGATGGCCTAAGAGTATGTTTGGTCTATGACAGGACTACTTCTTCAAAGGAGATATGTCTAAAAGACAAAAGAAGAAGGTTCCTATTGCTGAGGGAGAACCAGATGTGGAAGTCATTACTAAGGTGGAATATATCTATGAAGACACTAGAGCTACCACCGGGGTAGATCTAGATTACAAATGGGGTGAGATATATCGAATGATTTCAAATAAGGATGTGCCTGATGCTAGATTCGAAGAGTTGACCATAAATGCCAACATAGAGAAGTCAGCTCTTATGAAGGTAGCCACAAGACCTGAGTTGTTCCCATGCTCAGAGGTGAGCAGTTGGATTCTACCTAAGGCCAATGTGACCACCATGATCTTAGAAAATACTTCCAAATAGGGCTATGCTACATACAGTCCTGATTATGTCTCACTAGAATATCATCTACCTCCTGCTCAAGTATACTTGACTGAAAATTGGCTAAAGGAGATAAATTTGGACCTGGTTGAAACAGTGAAGAGGATGATGATACCTGGGAAGAAATTTCGAACCAGGCCATCAAGAGAGTATGATACAACTACTCTCCAGAATCCTTATAGGTTTATAGCACAAATGCTAAATAGAGTGTTTGGGAGAGCTCATGGTAAAAGTTTCAAGTTGGGATGGATTCCCATTATTTTCTATGTGGCCACCTAGGGGACTGTATTCAACTAGGCAAACATTGTGTCCAACAGCCTCTCAGCTTGCATATCTTCAGCTTTGGGAGGGGTGTCCCAGAAGAAGTCTGAGTTCTATATGAGCTCCATCTTAGTGGACTGTATATTATGTAACCAACCATTTCTAGCCTTAAGGTGCAATTGGGACAGGGACAGAACCCCTATGTACACTGCATACAAACTATTTTGGGCACACAAATATTATAGTCATTATAAGGAGATATGTGAACATTTTATTATGCCTTTGTATACTTTAATCTTCATGACAGAATGCAACTCTATGTCTGAGGAAGCATTCAAATTCAATGAGGAACATGGGATTTATTATTTGACTAAAGAGGGGATGTACATTAGAATGTACATTAGAGGGGATGTACATTAGAATGAGGAACATGGGATTTATTCTCTACTACCCCAGTATGCCACTGATTATGTGGTACATAAAGAAGCAGTTAGGAAGGTGTATCTTGATGGTGTCGGAAGCTTTTTGTTTGAACATAAGAAGGAAACCTACCCTGCTATCCCTTTTTGGATAAGTAATTATAAGTTCACAAATATTAAACGAATTGCTGAATTTGTACAGGAATTGGAGCAGTTTCATTTTGGGGAGATGAGCTTCCACAGGAATGACTCCCAAAAGAAGGTTGTAGAGAATTGCAAAGAAGCAAATGTTCATTTTGAATAATCAAATTTCTGGGACAAGGATGAGGAATTCTTCAGGAATTCAAGGAACATGACTACATTGAAGAGAATATTTAAACAGAAGATCATCAGTGTGGGCGATAAGGGAAAAACCGCACAGAAGAAAGTTGAAGAAGAAGAAGATAAAAAGAGAGAAGAGGATGCTAGGAGACCAGCACAGGAGGCAGAAAGTTGGCTTAAGAATGAAGAAGAAGGAAGAAAGAAAGTTGCAGAAGAAGCAGCAAAGAAGGAAGAAGAAGAAAAGAAAAAGAAGGAAGAACAAGAAAAAAAAAGGAGGATGGAGAGATAAAGAAAAAAATTGAAAGTGAAGGTCTAAGATTAGTAGGAGCTAATAAAGACCAGCAAACTATTGAATAGACATATGCACAAGGGGCACATGATCACACAGATCAAGAGCATCAGGATAATCCTGACCCTCAGGAGTCTCCTGCAACTTCTGGCAGCACCCAAGAACATGTTTTTTTCTTTTTCTTTCTGGATTGAATCTAATACCTTTTATGCAAAAGGAAGGAGAAGAGGTCCTTGATTTCAGCACCATCTTCTATGACAAAGAGAAGAACATGATTATCAAGAGAATTGAGAAAAAATTCAAAACAGGAGGACAATCATGTATGATGATTACTGATAAAACTTTGGTGCATGGGACAGATGCAGATCCACGACTGACGGCCAGAGCAGGGGTGGCATTAATCCAGGCCACTGAAGACAATGTGGATAAACTTATGATAGACCATGAGCAATCAAGGAAAAATGTAGTGCAATTAAAGGACACTCTAAAAAAGGAGAGGGATCAAGGTAACAAGTTAAAGAGAAAATTTGAAGATATGCATAATGAAGTAAGGGCTTCGAAGATAGAATTCCAAACTCTGCAGGAAAGCAAGATGTCCTTGGCAGTCTCAGTGGAGAAAAATGAAAGGGATGCTCCAAATAGTCTAGTAGAACTACAGAAGTTATAGCTAGAGTGTCAAGGGTTGAAGATAGAGAAAAATGACCTCAAAGTATCATATGAAATTGTGAGTGCAGAAAAGGACCAACTGTAGAGAAAAGTTGCTGAGTTGGAGGCACCGAAGGCCACCATAGAAGAAAGGGAAAAACAATACCAAGTGCAGGCATCAAGTTTTGAAGGATACATTGCTTCATTAAAATCATCACTGAAGGATGCCAGTGAACAACAAACTGATATCCAGCCTCTAAAGGATCATGTCCTAGCCCAACGAAGAAGAATGCATGAACTATAGGTGTCTATTGAAGAAGAGAGGTGTAAAATCTTACAAGTAGATAGTAGGTTGGAAGAAATCCTGGACACTAATTCATATTTTGTAGATAGATCACAGGATATTTTGGAAGTCGTGACAGGAAGAATAGTTTGGTTAGAATCAAATGAAGAAACCCCTGCAGAGTTACCAGCTAAGGATTGACATAGTTTGAAGCAGGACCACGACTTATTGGAATTTGCAATAAATACTGCAGAGGAATTCAAGAAGACTATGAATAAAACAAGAGGATCCTATACCGAATACTACAGAAGGGTGCTGCTCACCTACAATAGATGCCAAGTTGCTGCAGAACAAAGACTGGATGTAATACTAGAGCATTAGTTGTTCATAGAACTACTATAGAGCAGGTACCAGGAGGATGAACAGAAGCTACAACAGGTCAAATATTTTGATGAGCAGATCCTGAAGAATACAGTAGCTCATTCAACAGTCAACATTCATCTACTTGAATATCAGCTACGTTTGAGTCCAGCAAGGATTGCGGTGGTTAAGAATAAGGCTACAAAATATGAAATAAACATCCGTTTTCTTGAACCTTCATATTTTGAAAGCATAGCAGTAGAGGCCCAAGCGTGGAAAAATTTCATAAATGATCAATCAGGGCTCTCTTCATGAGAATGCTTTATTAAATTTTTTTTGAATGTAATGTATCGTATAATGTATGAGCACTCACTAATGGAAACATTGGGGAAGCCCAAGAGTCACTTTGGGGAAACCCAAAAGTTTTTCCTTTTTGTATAAGTATCGGAGAGTTAGTTGTAGAGAGAGACTTTTTCCCAGATAGATTTGTGAGAATATGTTGTAAGAAGAACTATTTCCTTTTGCAATAAGAATTACAAGTTTCCTGTTGGAGAAAGCTTGGTGGAACTTTTCAAATGATGTGCCATGGATGTGTTGAATGTGAACTATTTCATTTTCAGCTTTGTGTCCATTAACTGTGAGATCGTTCTAACTCTTTGAACCTATGTTATTGTATGAATGCTCTATAGTTTATTCTATGAAATTTCCATTATGAGTAATGAATGTTGTTCATAAACAATTATCTATCTGGTTGTTCATATATGTATAAATGTTCATGTATTTTTAAATAAGTAACAACTATCTGTGATTTTTCTTAATGCATGCGCAAAACACATTACTCATTGATGAATAATAATCTTGCTCCCTAGGGATAGGTTAGATAGTTAGTTTTAGTTTTTCTTGTTGTGTGTGATTTAGATTCGAGAGAGTTAAGACAAGAGGTAAGAACCTGCACATCACATTGTGACCACTCCTCGTATTCTCTATCAATCTGCATTCTTAGATAGGCACTTGCATCTCATACTTAAATAATAAAAAACTAAAACATACACGGTGGACCGGGCCGTAACCGGTAAAACCTTTTATTTTGGTTACTTGACCTATGGTAGCCAGACCGTAAACTGGACGGATTCCCCATACCAAATAGTAACGGGCTAGTTGGGAACGTTTACTAGGGAGAATCCCTAACTGTTGTCACCTACGATTTTCCAGGCATCAACATGTCCTTATGGAATTGTACCTCACCACGGGTGAAAATGTCTCTTCGCAGTCCATGCCTTCTTTCTTTGAGAAGCCTCATGCTACAAATATTTCCTTGTGTTTCTTGATGTTTCCATCTGCAGCATGTTTGATCTTGTAGATTCACTTTGAAGTCACAACAGAATTCTTCTCCGACCTCAAAACAACCTCCCAGACATCATTCTTCATGGTCAACTAATATTCCTCGATAATTGCATACTTCCATTGTTTCTTTTCTATAGCCTCTTCATAGGTGGAAGGTTCTTTATCAATGATGTCACAGAGCAAGGCCACATAGATATTGTAGGGCTTTGCCCTTTTTATCTCTCTCCGTGTATTCCTTCTGAAGAGCCACGCCTTTCAGCTTCTCGTAAGACCTCCCGTTCCCATGATGGTTTTCTCTTGTGGGATTCCTTCTCAAGAAACATCTCTACCTGCTCTTGTGGTTCTGTCATGTCATGATCTTCAAGGTTTTCTGGAATTGCTTCTCCAATTTCCATGTCTCAAACTCTCACCACTTTAGTTTCCTTGGCTTCCTCGATAGGAGTCCTCCTAGATATGAAGAATGTCAAGTCTTCATCAAAGGTTACATCTCTATTGATGTCGATCTTCTTGAATCCTGGGAATTATTTTCAATAGGCCTTTGATGTGTCATTGTATCCTACAAATACACCCTTCCTCCCAGAAGGATTGAGCTTGGTCCTTTTCTCCTTTTAGACATGTATGTACACCGGGAAACCAAATATTCTTAGATGGATAAATTCGGTTTTCACTCTTGAGAAATATTCTTCAGAAGTCTTGTTTTCAAGTACTCTATGAGGAGTACAGTTTTATACATACAGAGTTGTTCTTGCTGCCTCCACCCAAAGGTGTATAGGAAGATCTTGGTCAAGAAACATTACTTTCACTACTCCCATTATGGTTCGGTTCTTTCATTCCACAATCCCATTTTTCTGAGGATTGTATAGAGTGCTAAATTCCCTCTTAATCCTAGATTCCCTATAGAGTTCCTTGAATTCTTCCGAAGTGAACTCGCCACCATTATCCGACCGTAGAATATTAATCTTCCTATCTGTCTGGTCCGCGACCAAGGATTTATATTCCTTGAACTTACTGAAAAATTTAGTTTTCTCTTTCAAGAAATATATCCAAGTCTTACATGAGAAATCATCTATAAAGGACACCTATTACACATACACGCTTAATTATCTAGAATACATGGGTCCACATACATCTGAGTGTAATATCTCCAATATTCCTTTAGACTTGCTCTCACTACTAGGAAATGTCTTCTTTGCATTCTTTCCTTTTGCACATCCTTTGAAAATCCCCTCATGCTTTTCCTGGATCTCTGGAAATCTTGAAATTTCTTTTCTTGCCATTGGTAGTGCTTTGTAGTGCACATGTGCAAGCCTTCTGTGCCACAATTCATTTAGTTCAATAGACTCATGAACCAATTCTTATTCAAGTTGTCCCTTCAACTTGTACAATCCTCCATCTTATTTTTTGATCACTATTACATCCTCTATTGTCTTTCCTTCAGGCCACATCAAAACTTGGCCATCAACAAATGAAACCCTAATTCCCTTTGCATCTAGTGCAAATATGGAGAGAAGATTATTCTTCAATCCTGGAACATATAGCACTTCTTTCATATTTAATGATTTTCCAGAGTCAAGCTTATATAAAGCCTCACCACTCCCTTTTATGGGGTATTGATAATAATCCCAAAGTTTCACCTTGTGAGGTGACTCATGTTCAAACATACTGAAGAATGATTCCTTGTATCCCATCATGTGTTTGGAAGCTCCACTATCCACGAGCCAATCATTGCTCCCTTGTGTGATACTGCTAGCAAGTGCTGATATTAGCACATACTCTTCATCCAAATCATTCTTCTCTCGTTTGAATCTTTTGTTTGTTGGTTCATCATCTTCAGAAATATGATCATGGTGTCTCCTTTTTTGGATGGGACAATCTCTTTCCAAGTGTCCCTTTTCATCAAAAGTATAACATCGAAAATTTGAAATATATATTTTGGTATTCTTTGACTTCTTGTCTTTCTTCTTGTTGATGAAAGTTCTCCTTCTTCTCCTTCTTTTAGAAATTATTCCTGGTGTAGACTGGAAGAACTTGATCATCAGTTGCTCCCATATTTTCTTCTCTTGTCACAAGTCTATCTTCTTCTTGTGCACATTCTTCTCAAATTCTGCTGAAAGATATCAACTTCCTTCTTGCACAAATCCCTTGAATGAATGAGTCCCATGATCTAGGGAAACCATTCAGGGTAGTCATTATGATTTCTCCCTCTTCGAAATTTTCTTCAACTGGTTCAAGTTTTTCTTTGATTTGAGAAACCCTTGTGAAGTACGACTGTATAGTCTCGGAGTTCTATATCTTCATAATATTCAGTTGGTTCCTCAATGTCATCTTCTGATTGATGTTCTTTCCTTCAAAAATATTTGTCAAAGAACCATATACTTCCTTCGGTGTCTTGAATGCAGACACATGGGGGATGAGGTGATCCTTGATAGAATATGCAATGATTTTCTTAGCCTTATCTATGCTTCTCTTATGATCATCTTTTGCCTCATCTCCCTCTGGTTCTGGAACATCTCCAGAGATAAACTGATCCAAGTCATTTTCTTTAAGGATCAGGGAGATCATGTACTTCCATGCTCAAAAGTTAACAACCCCACCAAGCCTGTCCTCAAGCTGAGTATGGTGAGCCATATTTTCAAAATGAGAACCTCAAATGGAATAGTAAGTATTTGGATCTTACTGATTTGAGGTGTCCAACTAGGTTCCAGAGCAGGCTGAACTAGGGTTTGTTAGAGAAACCCTAATTGTCCAAAATTGGACTTTGGGAATTCTATTTGGACATAAAGATATGCCTCCTTGAGGTGAGTTGCCCAGCTAGGTCACTTTCTGAAAATTGAGGTGAAAATCCTCTAATACTTGATGCCCTAGTTCCTCTCGGCATTAGTTGCAACTAAAAATTGAAACTTCTCTAATTTAGAAACTGCTACCACCAAAAGATGCGCCCTAGTGAGATGAGTTAGCCTAGCCATCCTTTCTTGATGATCTGTGGAGAGAACACCTTCAATTAGGAAGCCCTAGTTCCCGCAGCTGCATAGTTCCTTCTTTCAGAGAGGCTCTGATACTATGTTAGTTTTTGTTAAGATCTGATTAGATTATCTAAGATCTTTATCTGAAATAATAACAAGTACATTAAGCTGCATAAGATATAAAAGATACACGAGACACAAATATTTTCACCAGGGAAACCATAAAGGAGAAACCCCCACAAACTTCTTCAGAATAGTAAGATGATCAAAAGTAGTAATAAGATGGATTCAAGAGCTATATATCTCTCCTCCTTTGACCGTCTCTTTCCCTCATGCACACTTGAGAGTGTGTGAGGTGTGTATAAATGAGGGAGAGTGCCTCCCTATTTATACCCTTTCAAGTCATTGACCAAATATAACATTCAAGCCTATATGTCATCTCACATGTTTCCCACTTCTCCTAGAGAGACTACAAGTACATATTACATGATGTTACACTGGGGACTATTTCCCCAACTTACAATGGAGGTTGTACCTCAAGGTCTAGACACAATTTAGACATCTTGTAAAGGGGTAACACGCATCCCCAATGGGGGTACAACAACATAAAATGCAAATATACATCATAATATCTTCCGAATTTACAAATACATCAACATCAATGCCGAGACTACCATGGAATATTCTGATGATCTCTCCTTTGTGATCTCTGATGGCTCCTCCAAATCCTGCATTTCTGGGATTGCCTTTAGAGGCACCATCAATGTTGATCTTGAGGACCCCTTCCGGAGGAGGATCCTAGTGATCCGGACTATCCACTCTCAATATGGTGTTTTGGGAGGCAGGTGGGGCTTGTGGGGGCTTGAAGCTCAAGGAATCCAAGATGAGCTTTTCATTTTGAGATGTGGGAAGGTCAGAATCTATCCATCCTTTGGAGAGAATAGTTTCTTGGAGATTTCTCTTAATGGAATACCATAATTATTTAAATGATCTCTTGGTGTCCTTGAAAACTTGTTTGTTTCACTCCTTCCATGCATTCCACACCACAAAACCTGGGGTAAGGTCCCATATTTTATTGAGGATTTGAATTTGGAACGGGTTTTTGACCAACTATTGCAGAGCGTTAGTGATGTTTCCTTTGACCCGATTGGTTCTTTTGAAAGCTTCAGTTGTGGATTCCCAGAGGGAATTGGTGAAGAGGCAGGTGTCTAGTAGGTGGTTAATCATTTCCCGTTGGCAATTATAGAGGCTTCATATGGAAGGGACAAGAAACCCATTTTTTGATAGGTTATCCTAGGTGAGGATGCATCGGTGAGAGAGGAATCGAAGGAAGTGGGAGACCTTTGGCCATAGGAGAGATTTCCAGATACTCTTCAAAGTTGGGAAAGGTTGGACCTTCTACTCAGATGAGAGGATGGTGTAGGATTCGTTGACTGAGAAGGTTTCATTCGGAAGATGAACCCATCTAATGAAATCAGGCCCATGTTTTAGTTTCAGTTTTCTACTGTATATATCCTTCCATATGGTAACTAATAAATCCCTATTGGGGGTGATGGCCTAGTTGCAGGGATATTTCCATTGATGGAAATCATCAGCAACCAAAGAGTTCCAAATATCCTTAAACTTGATGTTCTCATTGGAGTTAATGAAGGTATGAATTTTCTTGATTTAGGAAGAGACTTTTCAAGATAGGGAGATGCTGCTAGGAATCACACCAAAAGAGGGAACGATTTCCATCCTTTATTTCCCAAAAAATGTGCTATTGAATGAGAACCTTGTGACTATTGGAAGCCTTTCATATATGGGAGCCAGGGATGTATTCATCAAGTCTGATCAATTGAGTTGGGTTCATCTCCTATGCATACTTTTTATTCCACAACTTTTCCAATGGGGAGTCATTCTTAGAGATCCAGTTCCACCTAATTTTTTAGTAAAGGGATTGGTTGTTTATATCCAGATCTGTGATACCCAGACCACCCGATTTCTTTAGGAGACAAACCTTATGCCAATTGACAAGAGACCATCTATTTTTTTTTTTTGTACCCCTAAAGGAAAGACCTTTGAATATTTTTGATAGCTTTTAGGACCCACTTGGGGGAGGATAGGATAGAGAAGAGGTTCAATAGAATGGATTGTAGAATAGACTTACTAAGGACTGACCTTCCAGGGAGGTTAATGGAGAAAAAGGTCCATGATTTTATATGGTTTTCCAGATTTTCTAGAATCTCTTTCCACGAGGAGTGTTTGATAGCATATTTTCACAGAGGGGCCCCTAGGGTATTTGGAGGGGAGAGAGGAGACCGAGAATCTAAGAATTTTGATAATGTTCCTTTAAGTGGCCACTCTAGTGTTAAAGAAGAATATTTGCGACTTATCAATATTGAGGGAGGTCTATATTTTTCAAAGGTGTCAAGGAAATAATGGGTAATGCGAGCCTCTTGGATAGAGGAGTGTCCGAAGAGAAGGTTGTCGTCCACAAACTGCTGGTAGGCTATGGGAGGAGCTCCATGAAGGGATATCCTTGGAAGGGAACACAATGAGACTACCATTTGGATCATGCACCCCATCCATTTTTCCATGAGAATGAAGAGAAAAAGTGAGAGAGGATCCCCCTTTCTAAGGCAGTGGGAGGGGGAGAAAGCAGAGGATGGAGAGCCATTGATGAGGATAGAGAAAAAATACGAGGAGAGGAGGGAAAAAACCTAGATAACCTAGTACTGACAGAAACCAAAAGCTAAGATCATTTTCTCTATGAAGTTCCAACTTATTTTGTTAAAGGCCTTGGATAGATCCAGTTTTAGGATCATTCCAAGAGTTTTTGTAGTTTTGAGGGAGTAAATAAACTCACAAGCCAGAATAATTCTATTAAGAATTTGTCACCCTTCAACATAACTTTACTACTGCGAGGATATGAGAAAGGGGAGGATAGGTTTCAACGGATTCACTATTACTTTATAAATAATCTTGCAAATGAAATTGCAAAGAGATATGGGTCAAAACTTACTGGATGGGAGGCACCCATTTCTTTGGGGATCAGAGCTAGATGAGTGGCATTTAGCTTCAACAAGATCCATTTCTTTTGGCGACATTCCTCCACCATATCCATTACTTCCTCTTTCAGTAGACTCCAACAGTGATGGAATAAATTTATGGTGAAGCCATCCAGTCTAGGGGCATTGCCTTCAACCATCTGATTGATTGATTCCTCCACTTCCTACATGATGATAGGTTGCATTAGGGATGCATTATGATCTTTATTGACTAGAGAGGGGATGTGTTTAGTAACTTGGGTGACTACCTCTTGGATAGAAGGAATGGGTTCTATGAGGAGATCACTAAAATATCTAGTTAGCTCCTTTGACATAGCCCTATGTTCCTCCAGAACCTCCCCATATTCCAAGTGGAGCTTTCTGATTATGTTCTTCATTCTTTGTTGTATTATGGAGAGGTGGATGAAGGTCATGTTCTTTTCACCCTCCTTTAACAATCTCACTATGGACTTCTATTTCCAAAATATTTCCTCTTGATCACATCTTCTATTCAGTTGGGTCAGGATATTTCTTTCCTTTTTTTGATGTCCTCATTGTACCCCTATTCCATGGCCTAGAGCTGTAGATTCTCAATACTTTCTTGTATCACCTTTTTGTCTTCAAAGTTGTTTCCAAAGGTAGAGTGATTCCATTGTTGGAGACGTCTTCGTAACTGATTCATATTTTGATGCATGATGGCCATTTTTTATCTTCCTTCCACTTTAATAATCTTCCACCACATACTAACAGAATCCAGGAAAGTGGGGTAAGTGAGCCAAAAAATTTCAAATTTGAAGGGCCTATAGAGGGGGGTGACATGGTTATTCCAGGAGAGGGATATAGGCCAGTGGTATGATCCCGCTGTGGGAAGGATGGATGCATCAAGTATCCCTCCCAAGGTGAGGATTCTGTGTGAGACAATAAAGCGATCAAGGCATTTTGTGATCTAATGAGATCCCCCTCTCCTGTTGTTCTAAGTAAAGTAGTTGGATGAAGTTTGGATGTCCACAAGAGAGCATGTGGTTATGGTGGTTTTGAAGGCCAAATTGACATTGGAAAGAGATTGTATTCCTCCTTCTTTTCCTTTAGAGTGGTTATCATATTAAAATCGTTGCCAATGAGGATAGGGGAATCATCATGCATGTTAGAGAACCATTCCAGGGAGATGAGTAGTTGCATCTTAATACCAATGGATTGAGGTCCATACACGTTCAGAAGCCGTCCCTTAATACTGGCTCCAATGAGATGGAAGAAGGCGAAAATGGCATGAAAAGAGGAAGCAATGTTATTGAGAGAAACAAGGAGGGGATCCTAGCTGATGGAGATACCACATGATGCTCCTCTCGCATCAATGGCTATGGTGAGGCAATATTTCCAGATCTAGGACATGAGCTTAGCAGCAATTTCACTAGATCACTTAGTTTCTTGGATAAAAAGAACAACATGCTTTTCTTTTTTTATCTTCATTTTTAAAATTCTTTTCTTCGAATGAGCGTTGAGACCACAAACATTCCAGGAGATGATCTTCATTGGGTAACTGCAGCATGGGAAGAGAAGAAATCTATTAGCTGGGAATATTGCCCTGATTCGACCAACGTCATGCCCAGTTGATTTAACCTTTGAAGAGCATATTTGCGCCCCTAATTTTTAGAGCCTTGTTGAGGTTTTTGCTTGTCTTTTTGGGCAGTGTTGTGAACTCCTAGCTTATTCTGAGCCTTCGATTTGGCTCTGGATTCTTGCAGAAGTTTGATTTTCCGCGCTGGGATGGAGTCATAAGATTTCCTGGTGCAAAAATATTCCAATCCTAATAGATCCAGTTCTCCCAGGAAAGATTCTTTCATTTCTTCCTCCAAAAGGGGGTTAATCCAAAACCGTCCACTAATTCTTGGTTTTCCTTTGCAGTTAGTTGAGCTAGCTGATGCTTTTCATAATTTTTTCATGATTAGAAGGTGGGGGTTTCCTCGGGGATCCCCTACCTGTGCTTATATATTGTCTCCTAGTTGGAATCCACATTGATTCCTTTGTGGGCCATTTCCAAATCCAAGCATTCTATTTGATCCTTCAAGATTGCAAAATTGTTTCTTGTAGTCGGTCTGTTCTCCTGGCTCTTCCATTGAGCATGTTTCCTATGGTTTTTATTCTTCTTTCCTATTTGTTGAAAACCGTGCTCGTTTGTCATTGCCTCCTTTTGTTTTTCAGCTTGCAGTTTGTTTGTAGGGAAGTCTCTGAAAACGTGGCCATGCTCGTGACACTTTCTGCATCTGGAGGGGATGTGCTCATAGTCCAGGACTAAATACAATCATAGTCTTCATGGGTTAGGAAGATAGCATCAGGAAGATATTTTGCGATGTGCATATAAACACAGATCTTGGCATAGGATGTGTTATATCTTGTTTTTGTTTTCTAGTTTGAATCATATGCTTATCATAAAACATGATTTTTCTTATTGCTTTAACATTTTTGAACTTCGTTTTTTAAACTATTTTGCTAGTAGATTTATGTTTATGATTGATTTTATAAGTTTCCTTTTTAATTTTGTAGATTTCATAGTTTTTTATGGGTTTATAGTATGTGTGTATTTCTAAAAGGTTCTAAAGAAATATTGTAGGGTCTTATCAAAGGTTAATTATAAAAATTTAACACTTTGTTTTGAGTTTTGGTTAAAAAATCATTAAACATATATTCTTGTAGCGCAAAGATAGAAAATGTGAATGAGGGCGCTACAAGAAAATAGTGCCCTTTGAAAAAGTCATAATTTGTTCATGAGTTCCAAAGATTGCACATGAGAAGATATTTTCGTACATGTCAAGGAGATTGATATGTGTTTACGCCATATTAATCATTCTGACAAGTGTTTTGAGTTAAGGAAGGAATCATTTGGGTGAGTTGCAGTTGTCCAGAAGGTGGAAGATGTAGATCCTTTAAACAACAATGATCGTGCACGATGAGGGAAATTCGTTGTCAATTAAAAATTTACTAAATGTATGAAAAATCACAGAAACGGTATTGAGACTTGGAATTCATGGTTAGATAATGAAGACGGTTACATAGTTAGGGTTTGCAAGTTAATCGACTGGTGCAATCGTGGAAACTGAAGACAGAGAAGCAAAGGTCAGAGGACACCTGGGAAGATAAAATACCAAATCTTAAGCAATCAAAACTATTATCACAATAGGTATGCAACCGATTTTCGACATCATCCCTGAATTTGGGTTTATAGTGACAGAAGTTGTAGTGATGGTGGTTAATTGAGAATTACATCATGTTCAGGAGCTCAATTTCTTTCTCATTTATTAAATCTTCGTTGTCAGTTAAAATTGTCCCGAAATTCTTATCAGCGATGAGGAAAACTTGATGTTAGGATTTTCAATCTGCTCAATTTCTAATTTACTATTGATACTACATACTTTCAAAATAGCTTGAACCATTTTTTGAAGGAAAAATAATTAAGGTTTTTTTTCAGAATGAAGAAGAGTGGGAAAACAAATAGAGCTGAGCCTTCAGACATGTCTTGGGCTGAAACTTTCCCTGACTGTGCAAGGTTGTTTTCAAAAGTAGGTTGGTTGAATTATTTTGAGAAAATTAATGGTCATCATACAGAGGTTTCACATAAATTTGCTCAGGGATTAGAGAAAGACACAGTCATATTTAATACCCTAAAAAATGAGCTGACTAGAGAATTAATAGCAGAGGATACATGCATTGCTGATGAGGGTGAGTATTGGTTCAAAAAGGTTCCTTTTTCTTTTAACTCAAAGAATTATCTAATGCCAATTGTTGTTGCAGATTGGGGTAAACGAGTACATATACAGAAATTTAAACCAGAATGGAGAGAGCCAATCAAGATCCTGCAGAGTTATGTAACTTGTGAAGGAATATATGCCTCTGTGTTTAAATATCATTTTAGGTTTCTTCAACATTTAAGTCATGAATCAAAGATGAATATCCCTTTATTTTTCCTTAAAAGTTCTCAGAAGATGTCTAGTAGAGTAAAGGAGTATCGGGATCATACTAAATAGTCCATATTCCATCACGGTTTAATAAAATTAATCATTTGTACTGAGCTTCAAAAGAGAGGAAAGACTTGGGATTATTTTCTATTTTGGTCTGGCTTTCAAAGTGAGAAGGAGGACCAATCAAAGAGAAGACCGGTGAACAAAGCCCAGAACCTAGTAAAAAAGTTGAAGAAAGAAGTCATAGTTGAAGTAGAAGAAGAGACTGTACAAGAAAGGTCTATGACACAGAGGGTTGAAAAACCCGAAAGTGAACAACAAAGGAAAATTGATGAATATGAAAAGAAAGTTGATTAAGATGAGTTGTTGACAATTCAAAGGAAAGATTTAGATCATGCAAAAAATACCATGAATAAAGATGCAAACTAGGGAGTAGATGAAGGTCTAGTAGAACAAGAGTAGATACATACATAAGTACATTCAGAAGCAAAGGAAATCCCATTTATTGATAAAACCAGGGTTGACAATGCACAGAGTTCACAAGAAGAATTTGAAGAGAAGTTGGTTTCATAAGGAATCAAAATAAAGGTGGTTTAGCTTGCAGCTATAAAGCATCAAGGTAAATCCTTAAGCATGTTAGGAGAAATAGGAGTAGGTTGGAGACCTGAAACCAGATCTAAGAACAAATTGAGGTTGAACATGAAAAAGCTCTTAAATCCTAAGCTAGCTCAGGAGAAAATCACAATAGTAGAAGACTCTTCTTCCCAAGAAGAATTAGAAGAGGATGAAAACCTAAACGATAGAAAGATCAAAGGTAAGAAATAGGTTTCTTTGGAGGTTAATTCAACCTCAACAATGATTAAAATTTCAGAGCATTTAGAAGATGTTCAAAGCAAAGAAAATATTAGCTATCAGTAGGATGATTTGATGAAGCAACAGTCAATGATGACAACATTATATGCAGATGAAGAAAAGATTGCAGAGGCATCAACTCAATGTAATTTTGAACGTGATGAATCCCTAGGGGTTCCTATAACAATGACAGAACAACAAAAAGAGGATGATGAAGAGATTTTTAAGAAATTGAAAATCCCTTGGATGCTAGGAGGACTGTCTTCAACTTCAGAAGGAAAATGTATTGATTCTGAGAATGAAAACCTTCAAAGAAGTATCAAGTAGTACAAGTATCAAATAGAATTCCTGCATGAAACAAATGAAGGATTAGTAGTGGCCAATAAAAGATTAAGAGAGGATATATAAGAGATTAACATCCATTACCAAGAGTTAATTATAGTCTCCAAGGAAGCACTGAAGAGGAAAAGGCAGACACAAAGTTTATGTGCAAAGCTGAAGCAAACTGTCCAAGAAATAGCTCAACAAAATCAGGAATTATCAAAAAGAGTTGAAGACCTAAAAGCTGAGCAGCAGAGAACCAGGAGGAAGACTCAAGCTTTGGAGGGGATAGCCCTTTTGGAAGAAGCTGCTAAATATTTGTAAAAGGATTTAAGTGATAGGTGTTGTTAGTTAATTTTTGTAAAGAAATTAGTTTATTTTGAACAACTTTACTTTGTTAAGTGATTCGATAGCTTAACCTAGAAGGTAGTTATTCAGTTAGATAACTATTTTTTGATGTAACCAAGATAAAAGTAGGACTTTAGAATGAAAGAGGGTTCGAATTTTGTACAAGGGGAGGCTATCAAGCTACTGTATACAGAGCTAAGTTCAAAAACTCTTATGTAATTTGGATTTATGATTATGTTATATATGCAATATATAAGCCCATTTTGTCCTATTTGCTAGTTTCATTTCTGATTGGTGTGATCACTCAGTTTATAAATTGATTTCTTGTTTAAGGTTGTTTCTCATGGAATGCTTATGAATTGTGGATGAAACTCAATAATGTTCTTATGTTGTTCTGGTTTATGTTTCATATATTATATATCTCAGTCTTATATTGTTGCATGATTTAGTATTTGTCTTAGCCTTATGAGTTTTTACCCTCTTGTTTACAAGCTGCACAACCAAAACCCTATAAACATGTTTTACTTAGTCTTATTTTATGAGATTGTGTTGTCTTGTTCTTTAGTAGTCTGAGAACAATTGCTGGCACTAACATCTTTAGCGTTGTTGCTGGGGACAAAGTTGAAGCATAATTTCCGTGGGTTATTCATCATTCAACTAGTTTTGAGAGGTGGAAAAAACCAACAAATCATCAAGACTACATTTCACCAAACAATTCACAGTGGCTACTAAGGGAGTTGGGACAAGAAGTAGACCTAGTTCACCATTACACCTGGGTGTCTCAGACTCAGAGAAAATTTTGAAAACAACTAGGAAAATTAAGAAGTCTCAGTCATCTCCAACCTTATGTAACCTTGACCAAATTGACCTATTGTCACCCTTTTCATTTGCAAAGGAAGAAGAACAAGATTCATCATGGTTGAAACCTACAATCCCTGTTAGCAGTTTTAAAATATTTACTGATCCTAAATCCTTCAAGAAAGCAAAATCCCTATCTCCTGGAAAAATCCCTTTATTTCAGTTTAAAGTCAGTAAGAGTCCTTTTTAGCCAAGTTCCAGTCAAGCTTTTCCTTCATCTAAACTGGTCAGTTTAAAATGGCAGCTCAACAAAAGCCATTAGATATGATGGATAGAATGGTGGCATATAGGTATGCACGTTTAGTTTTACCTCAACCCTTAAATGCTCTTCCTAGTGGAGATTACCAAAATTACTTGCCTAGGTTTAATGGACAAGGTGAGACAACAGCTGAGGAGCACTGGGATGCATTTCTCAGCTATGCAGATAATCAAAATATTGAGTCAAAATATGTGTGGATGAGAATGTTTGTACAGAGTCTGGATGGAGAGGTTAGAAAATGGTTTAGAGAGTTACCAGAAAATTCCATTACTTTAATAGAGGATCTTTAGGATGTTTTCATGAG
The DNA here is from genome assembly GCA_001517045.1 of Pseudotsuga menziesii. Classification (NCBI taxonomy): domain Eukaryota; kingdom Viridiplantae; phylum Streptophyta; class Pinopsida; order Pinales; family Pinaceae; genus Pseudotsuga; species Pseudotsuga menziesii. Next base: position 165,084 of record LPNX010056513.1, on the reverse strand, counting down.
ACAGTGGGGTGATAATAATGATCATACATATTACATTATAGAGTTTGGAGCTCTAAGAAGGAATAAAGAGGATACTATAGTTGACTTCTCTAAGAGGTTTAACAAACTGTATGAAAGAATCCCTGCAGAAATTAAGGCTTCCAAAAATTCAGTGAAACTCACCTATGCTAATGCTTTTAACCATGAGTTTTCCTTACTCCTCAGAGAAAGGAGACCTGTTACTTTGCTGAATATGCAAGAATCAGAAATAGAGGTAGAATCTAATATTCTTTCCTCTAACAAATTGAAGGTAAACTCAGCTCAACAATCTTATGACAGAAAAGGTAAAAGGGAGGCAGCTCTAATAGTTTCAACATCACAACCTGCAGATGGAAAAATTGATGAGATGGCAAAATTAGTGAAAATCCTAACAAAAAAATTAAATAAATTGGAATTGGAGAAAAATCCCAATATGCCTGCTTAAGACGGGGACAGAAACCCTAATAACCCAAATCAGTTTAGAAGACAATTTGCACCTTGTTTTATCCCTAGAGAGAGAAGGAATAATGATATACAAAGAGAAAGGAGAGAATATGAAGCTCAAAAGGTGCCACCCCCACTTCAAAACAATGTCAGTGATGAAGGAGAAATAAAGAGGATGAGCAATTTGAAGATCTAGATCAAGACATAAATTATTTTGGAGAACAGTTGACTGAATGTTTTGTGACTGAGGAAGAATTTTTAAGTTCTGAATATTATGATGCAAATGTTTTTCATACAGAAGATGATTTAAACCTTGAAGTAACATCTGATATTTATCAGTCTGAGCCTAAGAAAACCCTAAATTTGAGGTCAGGACCAAAACAGGTGGTTCAAAACCCTAAAAAGAAGGTAATTCTTCCTCTTAAACAACAATCAAATCCATCATTAGAAAAAAGATAGAATCAGGATAATCCAGAGAAGGTTATTGAAGTTGAAGAAGTGAATAAGAACATGCAGAATTTTAACTTTGAAAATGAATTGTGCAAGATAAAGTCCCAATGCCTTTCACTGAATTGATTAAAAATCCATGTTACAAGAATTCATTTTTGAAAATGATGGGTTCAGCAACCAGTCAAGTACCCTCTGACATAGTAAATTTACAGGAGGAGAATCCCAAAATTTTTATTGGATCAGCTTTAGTAGAGAAAAATGGAAATGATGCAAGTGCATCCCCACCTTTTTATATCACATTAACCATCCATCAGCAGATGATCCATAATTGTCTTTTGGATTCAGGAGCATATCAGAATTTAATGCCAAAAGCAGTCATGGAAGCTTTGGGATTGAGCATAAAAAAACCTTATCATGACTTGTATGCTTTTGATTCTAGAGTTGTCAAATGTTTAGGAGTGATAAAGGACATGGTGGTTATCTTAGCTTAGCTACCAATGAAAAGTGTTATTATGGATGTCGTAGTGGCATATATCACACCTAAATTTGGAATGCTCCTTTCTAGATCTTGGGCTAAGAAAGTAGGGGGAACTTTACAGATGGACTTAACATATGCAACCATCCCTGTCTTTGGAGGTGAAAATAGGAGGTTGTATAGAGAGTTACAATTTGATTATATTGTGATTGATGACAGGAATCCTACAAATCATCCATTATATGCTGTTGAAAAGGATTTGGGGACTTGTATGTTGCACTTTAGTGATGATAACACTAATGGCATATTGCAAGTTGAAAAATAAATACCAGTCAAGCATTCTATAGAACAAAAGGATGAACTTTGGTAGATGTATTTTGATGGCTCCTCATCCAAGGAGGGAGCAGGTGTAGGTATTTTGTTGATTTCTCCTGGTGGCGAATCACTAAATTTGATGTAAAAATTGGAATTTCTAACCACAAATAATACAATAAAGTATGAGGCATTATTGTTGGGTTTAAATGTTGCAAAAGACCTAGGTATTCAGAAAATATCTGTTTATGGAAACTCCAAGTTGGTTGTCCATCAAGTAAGCAATAACTATCAAGTAAAACGAGATTTATTGAAAGTATACAGGAACGAAGTATGGGATATGATAGATAATTTCTTTGTGGCATTCAATATTTCCTATATTCCTAGAGATCATCACCAAACTGTTGATTCTCTTTCCCTAGTAGCTACACATTTCAATATTCCTAAAACAACTCAGTTGAAATATCCTATTGAAGTTAGGTACAAACCTTTTGTGCCTAATAATATAAAGCAATGGAGAGTTTTTGAGGATGTTCTAGAGATTAAAATATTTTTAGAGATGACTGGTGAGTTCTCTAATTCCTTAATTGACCAAGAACATGATGATGAAACTGAATATACTGAGGGTGTTGCAGAAAATGAAATTGCAGGTCATAAAATCATTGAGCTGAAAAGCAATTTTATTCCTAAGGGTTTGGTGCCCTTAGAGAGGATTTTTTCAAAGGATGATACCCCCTTAAAACCAGTTACACAGTCTTCAGAGGAGAATGTAATGGATTGTAATATTGTCACAAAGGAGCATCCCAGGATAGTGAATATCTCAAAGGCACTTACAGCAGAACAAAGAAACAGGTACATCAAGTTGTTAAAAGAATATGTTGATATCTTTGCTTGGTCATACGAATATTTGAATACTTATGATACTAGTATTATATAGCATAAAGTGCCTTTGAAACCAAATGTCAAACCATTCAAACATAAACTGAGGAGAATCAATCCTACTTTATTCCTCGTCATAGAAAAGGAGGTAAAAAAGTTGTTGGATGCTAAGATCATTGTTCCTCTTCGATATTCTTCATGGGTAGCAAACCTAGTACCTGTAAAAAAACAATGGAGAAATAATATTGTGTGTTGACTTCCGTAATCTGAATAGGTCTTCACTTAAAGACAACTGTCCTTTACCAAAAATTGAACAAATATTGCAGAAGGTGGTGGGTGCACAAAGGATTTCAATGGTGGATGGTTTTTCAGGGTAGAACCAAATTGCAATGCACCCTAATGATAGATAAAAGACAGCCTTCACTACCCCTTGGGGTACTTTCATGTACGACAAAATTCCATTTGGATTAATGAATGTTGGAGATGCCTTTCAAAGAGCAATGGACATAGATTTTGTTGGAGAGAATGATAAGTTTATGGTGGTCTATTTGGATGACATAAAAATCTTCTCACAGTCTGATGAAGAGCACTTAAAGCACCTAAAACAAACTTTCTTGAAATGCAGAAAATATGGACTGTCTCTCAATCCATAAAAGTCACATTTTGCTGTACAGGAGGGTAAGTTGTTGGGTCATTTGGTTTCAGCTGGTGGCATAAGGATGGATCCATAAAGGGTAAAAGCTATATTGAAGATCAGTTTACCAAGAAGTAAGAAGGATGTGCAATCTTTTATTGGAAAAATAAATTTTCTGCGTTGGTTCTGTTGAGGCCTGGAAAATCGCAGGCGGCAACAGTAAAGGATTCTCCCCAATCAGCGTTCCCAACTAGCCCGCTGACTGTTTGGTATAGGGAATCCGTCTGGTTTGCGGTCCGGCTACCGTAGGTCAAAGTAACAACGAGGGTTTACCGGTTGCGGCCCGGTCCACCGGAATTTGTATTTTGACTTAATATATGCAATGCACATGCCTATCTAAACCATGCAGGGTGATAAGGATGCCGGGAACCACACAATGTGCTGCGCAGGTTCTTACCTCTCGTATTATGTTCGCAACACCTAAATCACATATGCAACTATGAAAAAAAACATAACTAACTATCTATCCCCGGGGAGCCAGAAAATCATTATTTGTGAGTAATGTACCACTTTCATGTATGTTAAACAAAATTACAGATAGCTGCTATTTACGTTTACAACACATGAATGAGAAGATATTCTAACAACCAGATAGCCAATTGTTATATATAAACACATACATTACTCTAAGTCAAATTTCCATAAATAAAATCAGACATTATTCAACCAGACATAGGTCATCAAGTTAGAACAATCTCACGATTCACAGACATAAGCTGAAAAACAAAGTAATTCATCTTTCCACCGTCCATGGTACAACATTTGGAACACTTCACCGTCCTTTCTCCAACAGGCAAACCAAAACTCTTTATTGCAAAATGAAGTAGTTCTTCTTACAATAAGTCTTCCAGTCTAACTGGGAAAAAGCCCCTCCTTTGTCTCTCTTCCCTAGTTTTATACAAAAACAAAAATGCTTGGGTTGCCCAAAGTGACCTTTGGGCTCCCCAACGTTTCAATTTCTCTCAACCCTTTACAAAATATCACAATATACAAATTTCGACCAATCCTTCTCATTTGGAGGGGCCCGCTTGGTCTTCCAAAAATTTCCTCCATGCTACTGCCTCCTTGGCGAGTCCTTCAAACGATTGGGGTTCTAGGAATTGTATATTCAGCTCAAACTTATCTGCTTGCTTCCGAATGGCTTCTATCCTGGCCTTGTTCAGACGCACCTGTTCCTCCAAGAGTTGTACACTAATAGCTGTATGTCCAACTTCATTTCTCAGGATCGGCTCATCAAGGGCTCTGATGCATTTGACCTTGGCTTCTCCTTCCTGATGCCTTGTCTGCAACATCCCTGTAAATGTATCATGATCAGGGAATTCGGGTAACCTATGTTCAACTTCCACTTGACAGCGATTGTAGGCGACAAGAGCTCTTCTAAAGAACTCTGTACATGCTCCCTTTGTTTTCTTCACTGTCTTCTGAAAATCCTCTGCAGAAATAACAGTAAACTCGATCAGATCGTGGTCCCGCTTCAAAGCCTGCTTGTCTTTAACTGGTAGCTCAGCTGGGATTTCTTGATCATCTTCTACTCTGGTTATCCTTGAAGTCAGCACTTCCAGGATGTCTTGTGATCTGTCCACGAAAAAAGATGCTGTATTTAATATTTCATCCAGCCTGCCATCAATCTGCAGGATTTGACATCTTTCTTTTTCCAAGGCCGTTTGCAGTTGCAGCATCCTTTCCTTCTGAGCCATGATGTGATCTTTGACTGGCTGCAGATCTACCTGCTGCTCCTTGGCTGCCTTCAGCTGCTCCTGCAGATCTCTAACATATAAGGTATTGGATTCATAGATGTCCTTCTGCTGCTCCGTCAGCTCTTCTATCTTTGTTTTCATTTGTTCCCTTTCGTCCTTTAAGTCCTGAATTTCTTGATGTGCCTTACTCAAGGCTTCTTGGGTAGTTTCTTTCGCTTGTGCTTCCTGCTGGATAACATGAATTTCATGCTTTGTGACCTCCACCTCTTTGAGTGCATGCTCGTATTTTCTCTTCAACCTGTTGCTCTCCTCCCTCTCCCTTCTCAAGGTGTCCTTCAACCGAGCGGAGGTTTTCTTGGTCGAGTCCATCTCTTTCATCATTTGATCCACATTGTCCTCCATAGCGTCTAGTGCTGCTCTGCCAGCCCTTATGACAAACTTGGGGTCTTTATCCGTTCCGACCATCACATCTTTGTTGGTTATCATAGTGCTGGCCATCCCTTCAGCCCCTACCTTTTGCTCAGTTCTTCTCATGATTCTTTTGGTTGCCCTGTCGTAATACACCGTGCTAAAATCAGGGACCTCTTCCCCTTTCTTTGGTGTAAAGGGTATTAACTGGAGCATAGGGGTGGAAGGAATGATGGTAGTGGACACTTGCATGGTCTGCAGCTCAGGGTTTTCTTCACCCTGACTTTGTTCTGGTGGTATGTCAGAAGCTGATCGTTGTATCAATTCTGTTTTCTCAGCTTCCTGTTTGCGAAGCTCTTCATTCAGCCTTTTCTGGGTTTCCTCAGCTGCTTTCTTAGCATCCTCCTCTGCTTCCCCTGCTGTTTCTTTTGCTTTTTCAGCTGCATCTTGGGCAGCTTTCCTCTTTTCCTCTTCTCCTTTCTGGAGCCATTCCGTAGCTTCTTCTTCTAACCTTTGGGCTTCTTCTCTTATTCTTCGGGCTGTTTCTTCAGCCTGGGCCTGCTCCGCTTTCTCCTGCTCAGCTCCACCTAGTGGTTTGAACCTCTTACCGAGCACTGTCATGTTAGCAGCCCTCCTGAACACAGATTCATCCCTGTCAATGTGATGAGTGTACTCATAAAATACTTTGTGTTTCTTGCAGTGTTCAGTCATTCTCTCGTGAGTATCATTCCGTCTAAAGGTCATCTCCCCGAAACGGAACTTTTCTAGTTCCTGTATAAACTCAGGGGCCTGCTTCACATTCGCAAAGCTGCAGTTACCTAGCCTGAATGGTAGAGGAGGGTAGGAAGACTTCTTCTTCGTGAAAAGGAAATGCCCAACTCCATCTATATACACATGTCTGACAGCTTCCTTGTGTATGATATAATCTCTTGNCGGAACACGGGAACAACTCAGGCCTGGTGGCGACCTTCATGATAGCTGACTTCTCTATATTTGCATATATGGGTGCCTCCTCTAGCCCCATATCCAGGACTTCTCTTTGGGAGATCATCCTGTAAATATCTCCCCACTTGTATTCTGGCTCCACCCTCGTNGAGATCATCCTGTAAATATCTCCCCACTTGTATTCTGGCTCCACCCCCGTGACACATTGAGTGTCCTCATAAATGTATTCAATTTTTGTTTCTACTTCTACAGCAGGAACCTCCTCTACTGCTGGGGCCTTCTTTCTCTGTCTTTTGGACATCTTGAAATCTTCCTGCAATGCAAAACATCATGATACGAAGCCATTCAGATTTTGAAAATGCT